>SRHC01003643.1:106121-120614 GCA_004794325.1 Pomacea maculata | reverse complement strand
AAGCAAGGAGTTAAGCCTGGGGGGGACCAGTCTTAAATTTTAAGACTAAGACCGCTTGCTTAGCGAGTTGAGATCGCCCATGCACCGCGCTTAGCAGGCGTCTTAGGTTAAGACAACGTGCTTGGCTTAACTGCGGTCTTAACTCGAGTTAAGACCGCCTATGCACCGGAGCCAGAGGCTTTAAATATTCATCATAAAGCTAGTTTACAAAAAAATGTAAATTACCTAATTATCTATGTGAACTTCATATCACCTGAGTGTGTAAAGTCCCTAACAAAAGGCAAACTGCTGGATTTTACTTGTGTACTAGACTTTCTTTCTGAACGTTTGCAGTCCCAATAAATCTTCTCATGCTACTGAGAACTAGTTTATAATTACCTAAGTCAAGTTTCTTATTGTCAGCAATTTTTTTTTATCAGTCTGCCAATCTTTCCCTGTGAGAGAATTCATGGTCTGTACTTGCAATAATTCTTTTATTTACAAATATATAAAAACTGCACAGTGGAGTTAAGGTAAAGGTCATTCCTTAAACTTTTTCAAGTTGATGGGTGGTGAGGTGAGGTGTAGAAGACCTCAATTTTCTCTGGACCATGTGAGAGCAATGCTCATCTCCTCTCCCTTGCTGCCCTAGCTTCCCCAACCCTCTAAGGAGTCAATTCCCACTCCTGCCAGTGGAGAGTTTTCTGTACTACAAGTGTATAGAAACAATGTGCCTCTCAGTTTGGATACTAGCACTCCAACTACTCAACTTTTCACACAACTTGAAGGGAGACAACATTGCCACATTCATACAAAAGTATTATTTCCCTTCAGCAACATCTGCATGCTCTGGTGCTCCACTATGGTAGATTAGCAATTACTGAACAAATAAGTGACAAAGTGTCTAAGCACATGCACACAAATACATACTAATATGTCAATTTTTTAATTATTTTTCTGCGTAATTTTTACAGCCTTTTTATGGTAAGGAAACAAAGTTGATCTATTGAGTATTTTCTTCAAATACTTTAACTATTTGTTTCAGAGTTTTGCACCAGAAATATGATCACAATTAAAAGTTTATGGTATTTCTATTGCAACCCCAGTAATGGATAAATCCCCCCCCCCCAAAAAAAAAAAAAAAGCAAACAAACCAACCTGATTATGAGAAACGGAATGAATATTAAAAAAAAAATCATTTTAATAAATTGCACATTCAAGAAAAACAATTTCCCTAAGTTTATTAAAAACAGGAAATTAAGCTCTTTAACTTAATTTCCTAAAGTTAAGTTAGAGAGCTTAATTTTGTGTTAAAATAAGTTTAAGATGCAGGAATGTGAAACCATTACAAAAGTTGCAAAAATCTTGTGATTTTTTTTTTAGAAGATTACCATTTGTGGACTGACCTCATCCTAATGTGACATCACTGATTGCTACAGACAATACACATCCCCATGTGACATTTTGCTATCAAAAAGCATCTTTAAATAAAGACTGAAAATAAGACTTACAACTACTCTTGGCGATCTGCCCTTCTGTCCAATGAAAACATAAAAACAAATGAAGACACAGCAAGAGAAGCATCTTGAATGGATTGGTAGATTGATGAGGACTTTGAGCTCTTGCTATGCTGAGCTGTGATTGTTTATAGTTTGTTCACATTGCCTCCTGTTTGTATTCCAGTCTGAAGCAATTTATTCCACAGTTGTCTAAGGCCATTGCTGGTTTAACTGCAGAATGGTTAACTCTGCAATTGTATAAATACATTTTTTTTCAGCCATTGGTAACATCACCTTCAGATAATTAAGCCTTTGTTAGAATTAAAGAGCTTGATCTTGCCCTTCGTTCTCATTATTAATGTTATTGATAATGTAACTATCACACACAATTATCTGAGGATACATAATGCGGTTTGTGTATGAAATACGCAAAAATATTTCTATCGAAACAAAAGCAGTTGTTTCTTTTAAATTACTTAAAATGCTGTTTTTTCTGATTAAATCTGAACACGTGTGCATGGCGTTCAACAAACAAGCGTATAAAATTATTGTTTAAACCATAAAATTACATATCATGAACCGTCTAGTTTCATAATAGGTAAAGGGGTAAAACTTCAAAAATTCAACATGTAATAATTTTGTAAACGATTGTCATCGAAGAATTCCCTAGACAGCTTAGCAAAATCTGGTAAAAAGTCAACAAATTTAATCATTCCGTTTGAAAATCCACAGTATTTCTATATTTATAGAAAATAAATAGATATTTATTGAAATCAGCTTTGAAATCAAAGTAAAATAACAGTGCAAAGATGAAAGAATTCCCATCGATTTACGGAAGTCTTCATTTCCTGATTTTCGACGCGTTCACTTTTGGGTACCTACAAAGTACATGCACCCCTCAAATTAAAGTCATACAAACAAATAAATTCCAACATCAATAGTGTAAGAAGATGGCACACTGATATGTCGTCCCTCACTGACAAGTTAAAATTATGCAGCAAACCCTTACAAATACTCACCACTTTGCTAGTCCCAGGTGTCGTCTGTCCCATTTCGGCTGTGACGCCATCTTGCAAGCGAGCTTGTCGTACCTGTCGCTGTGCTAAATTTAGAAAAACTGAGACACCGTCTCAGGTGTGCAGAGGTGATTTGGGATGTGATCGTAACGGCATCGAAATTGACGATCGCCTTTTGGCAGACTGAATTGTGTGAAATAGTTTTTAAAGTGATTTCTTCCGAACGTCACATACCCGAGACATGGCCGTTGGTGCGAAGTCACAAACGGGTACAGGTGTACCTGAGACATACCTGGTGACTCGATCATATTATCGATTTTGTATTTGTTAGTGTGTAAATCGGTACTATTTTATGTCTGGGCGAACGAGTCTCGATCTCTTAGGAAAAAAAATTCATAATTGCTAATATTAAGATGTTTTAAGTTGACCGTCACTCATTGTTATTCTTATGATCATTTGTAATTACAAACACAGTAAAAAGTAAAAACTCCACCCACATTACAAGAACAAAACTTTTAAGTTTACATTTCGTAGTTAAATCACATTAAATTAAAGGACGCTTACAATCTAATTAAGATAAACTGGTTCAGATCTCTGTATATATATAGTTTGGTGCATCCCCTCATCGATGTGAATGGACATTTCTTCACAAATGTGATACTGTGTTATAAGGACTTGTCTGCGCCCTTTCGGTTGGCCGACACAGTCTGCACAGCACTGCATGCACTTGTAAAAATTATGTAGCTCCAAGGTATTGTGCATCTGTGGTCTGTGGTCTATGTTGACTCCAGTGACAAAGTGTTTGAGAATGCAAGCCAGAGGTGTGTGTGGGTGGCGTGGGTGGGGGTAAATGACTCCCTTTTATTGTCACTCTCAACGGTTTGAAGTCGGAGAACTGGAAATAATGACTACTGTTATTTATTGATAAAACTAGGAAGGTTGAAAAAGAGTAGGCAGTCATGCCCCAGACTTCCCGGCCGTCTAATGCACAAAGGAGGACTAGGGCAAGTGTGATCAAGGGGGAAGCAGTCCCAACAGAATGTCACGGTAGTGCTCCTCCGTAGGTTTTCTCCCTTGAACAGCTTGAGGAAAAAGTCGTAGTTGAAGTGTAATGATCATGTGTTGAAATCACAGAAACCCCCACGCCTGTTTCGCGATGTAGGAAATGGCTGCTGCTGTACAAATGTTTATCACACTGATCATTCAATACACGTGAAGCATCTTACATAGAATTTTGAGCCTTAGTAATGCCCGGGATTAATGCCAAGAAGATTAATAGTTATAATGGCTTGTAATTCTCTCTCACATCCCCATATTTTCTACACAATTGTTCACACAACACTGGAAATATTTTTTATATGCAGCATTTATGTGCAATTCAGATATATGACAGTTGTTATGGCAAGTAAAGAGTTGTTGTCACAGGCTGAAATCACAAGATCATTAAAATTTTTGTATGAACCACACACCACACCAAGTCAATAAAAAATATCACAGGCTATTGGTACAGACATCCTTTTCTTTTATCCACCCATTAAACCAGACTCTTAGTCATCAAACAATGCCCACATGGATTCAAACATCCTTCTGCTGTTCCACTCAGCTGTACCAAAGTCTCCGTAAGAATAACACAAAATATACAGATGGATACATTTTGAATCGATTTTCTTTGTTTTGCACTAAGTAGGAAAAAAAAAATCAATTAAATCTTTTTGAGAATATATAGCTTTTTGAAGCTAACAACAGCTCAACTGAAAATGATTCATGCTTGATTATGATATAAAGTGTTTTGACTAAAAATTCTCAACAATCCAAGGAAAATTATTGCTCAAGACATTTAAGCAAATGAGGCATACTGTTATTTCTAAAAGAACGGCACAGTATAGCTTACATGCAATTAAGCACAGGGTAGTTTTAACAACTGATCAGAATCGCAGGAAATGTTTACACTGTGTCAGAAGTGCAGCATTGCATGCTCCAGTGATTTGGTATCATGTTATCAAGTATCATGTTTTCTGACCTTCAGAGCTGTGCACCAAGGCCCACTTTTCCAAACTACCTGAGGACATGAAGATTAGCCTACTAACAATTTCATGTCTGTTTCCCCTTCACCTCATTCTGACTGTCTCTGATTACACTACTCATGACCCTACACCCTGGTTACTGTGAAGAACCCAAGCAGCATCATAAAACACTCAACATGAAACTGACTGGGTAGTGTGACTAAACCTCTCTACAATGTGGTCAAGATAAGTATAAAAGCACTGCCTTATAGCATTTAACTTGCAATACAATACTTTTGTGGGGAGTAAAGTTTAGTCATGTGAACTAACTGAAGACAGCACTATTGCAATGGTTGGCAAGAGTAGCTGCTGTGAGAAAATATAAACAAAAAGCTATAGAGGGAAGACAAGAACAATCAAATAATTTTTTAAAAAGTGAAACATTGTTAGGAAGGTGAACAGTTATCTGTTTTCTAAACCACTTTTGTTCTCCATTTAGAAATTCCTTTTTGTGCTATGACAGCAATGGATTAAGTCAGAAGCTCTGTATATTGTGTAACATAAACTCCTAAAATGCGTATTGTCTACTTAATACCAGTCAAATAAAGGTCCAATGAATTAATCCAGTTACTATAAGAGAGTATAGTCTGCAAGTTAGGTCAGATAAAGGGCTTTCGAAACTATTTTTTTTACACAATTTGCACCTGTGAATGCGAAAGTCTTTATAGTTGTATCATCCATTTACCTCTTTAAAAAGCTGGAAACACATTCAGAGACTGTTGTTCTCACACAAACATTACCATGACCGTTTATTTAAGCAACTTTTGGTAATTGATATCTACTAAACATACCCATCTAAAATGTTAACTATTTCATCATGACAGATTCTCACTTTCACAGGACAGATACGCACTCTATTATCAGCGTTCCTGCTATAATCTTGCCTTTCAGATTTTTTTTAAGACATGCTACCAATGTGGCAAAGTTTTGTGTTTTTTTCTGTTGTAAAGAACAACATGTACAAAAAAAGGAGTTCATTTGAATAATTCATGATTGTAAAGTTCTACATTCTAGAACATATCTTTTTGGGGGAAGAATTGGTGTGTTATAACCAGCCAACAACTAAGGCTAAATCACAGCAAAGCTATAAAAGGTGCCACATGCATTGTGTCCAAGATTAGATATGAACCCAGGACAACTGATTCTCGCTGTATTGGTCACAGGTGCTAATCATTGTGCCACCAGACTGCTCAACATAAGTTTGATGAAAGGCTACACTCTAGTTTTTGAATGTGTATATTCATCTGTTTAAGTTAAAATCTTTAATACGCAGGAATTCTAAGTGCTGGAGACTAAACTGTGCCTATCAAAGCTTTTAAAGTGAGTTGGGTAGGCTCAAAATAATCAACAGTACATAGAAATCTGCTAAATAGTGACACACTGATTAACTTGGTAAAATATTAACAAATGAAAATGTTCTCGCACAGAAAAAATAATATATACAATCATACATTAAAAAAAAATCAAAGTAAGGAAAATCACAGGAAAATTGCTTGTTTATCAATATTAAACATCAGAGAAATAAATGTTTAATAACAGCTATATCTGTCTTGTGTTTGTATCAGTGATAGATTAAGTGGTTGTAAAGTTAGTGAGACCACACCACCATCACCCTCAGAAACACACACACACACACGCACATACACACATATAATAACAATAATTAAAAAAGTTAATATATTCCATGTCTATTGCATGCAACATCTCTCTCGTACAGATCATTTATTCTTTTCAAAATACATTTAAAATTGCAAAATCCTTCCCTGAAACTATTAACTTTACACAAATAAAGAGATAAATTTAACATTTTTAGGCACACAAGGTGTCCTCTAAGATGATAAGACCTTCAATCTCTAATAACAAAATATGTTGTTGCTCATTTTGCTCTTTTATATAAGCCAACGCTACCCAAAATTTTGCATAACATATACTATTATCAAAATTCACTTATAACTCACCATAAAAAACACTCTTCATTAAGTAACCAAGACTATACAGCACCACTGACAACCCAAGGACTGTAAGCAGAAACGGTCAAAATAGTTGAGCCCTGAGGCACTAACCATCCAACCCAAGATCTTCCAGCAGCTGATCAATCATTCGCAGACGGCTGTCTGCATCTTGAAGATCTGAAAAGGTCCTGACCACATTTGCAATATAGTACCTGATTTCATCAATGATGTCAATACTATCAGTTTCTTGTCGCTCCTTGACATTAGATGCATCCTCCTTAACCAGCTCTGCAAAGTCTTCTTCTTCGATGACCTAAGACCAGATTGGAGATTAATGACATGACTGGTATCGCTTGTGTGGAAAAAGCTTCATGGATAGAAAAAATATGCAACGCTAACAAGATGAATTCTAAAGAAATGAGCATGCAAATTAAAATGTTACACTGCTATGAAGCCAAACATACTCCCTTATAATTTCCTTACAAGAACGAGGTAATGTGCATCAATCTGTTATATTCAACATGCCTATTTCTGACATTTCTTCAACATTTTGTTTAGTCTTCTTTATATCTGTATGCCAAAGGACTTTCACTTATAGAAAAATATAGTCCTTTGGCCAATAGTATCACACACACACACACAAAGGAACTTATGTGTCTCCTAAATATACACATATTTTTGCATAAAAATGTAAAATACAATGACACATGAACAAGCATGTGAAGATATGTAAACATAACTCATTTTCATTAAAATTACAGTAAGATTTTATGTGCCCACCATTTCCCCAACATTTCCCTCTTGCCTTCTGAAAATACCCCCTGCAGACCTACCTCAGCCAGATTGCAAGCAATAAACTCTGCACAGTGAGCCTCCAGGCGAGGGAGGGCAAAGAGGCGTGCTGTGCGAATCTTCCACACAACATTTTCAACGTCTGTCATGTGCATCAGAGCCAAACCACACAGTCGCTTCAGACCTGGCAGCAAATACAAGTCCGCAGCACAAAGGACATCATAGACAACCTCGTCAGATAGCTGCAGAAAAACATTATCTCCACAAGTACAGATTAGGTGATTACTGATTCCTGCAAGACTATTAATCAAACACATACTAGTAATCCACTTCTTACATAAAAAATTAGAAACTGAAAATAAAGTCAGTTTCTATCTATGCACTGCAGACACCTCAGTTTCTATCTATACACTGCAGATGCCACATTTTATGCTGGTGTTTCAATCTGATAACAGTCTTTCACCGACTTGATAGTCCACTTAAAATAGTGGAAGGGGTAATAGTGCATGCCTTACCTCACAAGAGTCATGATATATGTAGTTCACAATGCAAAGGAAGACTGGGGCAGATATATTACGCAATGTTATAACAGGGATGTTGCTGTTCTTCTTGTAGCTTTCACCAAATGGGTCCTCTATCAAGGCTTGAAAGTAATCACTTCTCATGCAGAAAAATGCCTGCAACACAATTCGGCAAGTTTTGCTCTAGAAAGAGCATGTATCCAACCCTTAAAGACTGGGCACTGCTAGTTTACCTTCCTCCTGTGAGATGGTTGCACAGCTTCAAACCAATCTCTCAATGTTGCTAAAATTGTAGACTGTTCATACAAGGTAATAATGCAGTCATAGACCAGAGCTTTACACAATGTCTTTTATCATCCTATTTCAAAACCTACTTATTTTATATTCCTGTCTCTTGATCTAAAGATTCTAATGGTCTTCAGTTTTTCTTTTTCCTCTTTCTACTAAATTATGAGGAATGAACCAAATTATTTTTACTAGTTAAAATATTAGTTTGACTAGTTAAACAAGTTAAACATGGATGTGACATCAGTTTTCAGAGGAATGATGCTTTTGGCTGGCAATTTTCACATCAGAGAAAATCTGAAGCCACATTCAGATGTTTTTAACATTTTACCTTGTGACACATAAACTCATGACCTTCAACAATGAAACAGATGTCAGCAAACAGCTGGCTAACTTCTGGGTCAAAGGGCAGCTCACCTTGGACCTTTTTGAGAGAGAGAGAGAAAAAAAATGAGTGCTTGCATAACTATTACACTGCATATTTTCATTACACATGTCTTTACAAAACACCTTGCATATATTTTTGCTAGTTAATTCCATTAACCTAGAGTTTTTAGTTTTTAGTGTATTTATGCACTTTTTCATGTTTGGAAAATCTTTCCACAATATGTTCACACAAAGCAATTCAAAACTTCTGTTGATATAGACTGGGTGGTCAGAGCACATGCTGAAAAAGTGTCCTGCAGGTGCAAAGGTCAAAATTACTTATGCACTTCAAAATGTTATTTTTTAATGCATCACGATTAGAAACTTATGTTCTGCTTCATCAGAATTCTCTATCAATTATACAGTACTTGCTCATCAGTATATGAAATAAAATTCATAAATTCAGTGATTTAAGTGGGTATTTCTCTAGCCTTGCAAGTCAGCAATCAAGCACTAACCCATGAAGACAGTGAGGGCGGAATAGCAGTATCTGCCAACTGTGCCATGTCAGCCTTCAGCATAGGAGAGCTGTTTACAGGCTCCACAGTTAGAGTTGTTACCTGCACACCAGGCTTGGATCTCTCTGTAGATCGAAAGGTTACCAGATTTACAACAAAGGTCTTCTATAATGGAATGTTCTGTCTATCTGCAAAAGGAATGGCTAAAAATTAAATAAAAAAAATGGCTGTGCTAGAATACCACTGAAACAATGACATGAAGGGCAAAAGTTAGCTCACGGAACTCAAGAGTCTTCTTCAAGCTGTCTTCAATATATGAAACAAGCTTTGGAAGCTGGCACTGCCTTGCAACACGAATACAGTCCTCAGCAAACTCTAAGCTGGTTTCCATTCGACCTGATGAATGAACCACAAAAAAATAAAATTTAAATATTGCAATGCTCACATCTAAAATGTAATTTTTTTAGTTGTATCTGACAGTTTCTACACATTTTCCAATCCTCAGACATTCAGATTTAAAAAAGTATTTAAAAAAATCTAATATTATCTTCATTAAGTATTTAAAAAAAACACATGAATATTTGTGTCCTTTAACTGGAAACGGAATGAGCGCTTACAGAAAAAAAGATTTATTCTTCCTAGAGTCAGTCTTTTATCTTCATGCTTAACAGATCAAAGACAATTCATGGAATAGTTAAACAAAAGTCACAGTAACAGAGCCTGACCAGAATGATAAATAGTAATTTACCTGTATATAGATACTGAATGACAGATTGGAAAGCCCATGGCCTTACCTGGAAGGAAAGGTGAAGCATATACTTCCAAGATCACAAAATAGTGGCAAAGAGTTAAAACAAAAAATTCATGGAAGAAGGTGTTTGTGTTGAAATGGCAATCTTGCTTTAAAGAATTTATAACATTAGATACCACAAACTGAGACCCAGATTTTAATTAAACTTCTTACACTTGCGCTGTGGTTGATCATGATAAATGGAAATGAACTGCAAAAAATGAGCCCCATTTGTCGTTTGTTTCATTTAATAACCACTTGAGGCAAATTTTTTATTAATCTTTGAAGAAGAGTCATGGCAACGGCCAAAAACGTGCCACGAATAGCTGTGTTTAAGTATGGATGTAAAAGTGTTTTGTGCTTTGGCTGTGCAGGTACATAATGACAATTATTGTGTAATTGTAAAAGGACAATGGCTTAGCTTCACTTTGACTACAAACAAAAGTATTTTTTTTCATAATCTGTTTGATTCATCTAAACTGATAGTAGGGATGAAAGTTATGCATGGAGATGCAGACTGCCTAGGAATGAAGAGGATGTCAATTAAAATGCACCAAATTCACATTTTAGAACGATTCAATAACTTTCCATTGGTTAATTCATTACAACAAGCACCTTCAGTTTGCTTTTGACAGCAGGTGATTCTGAAGATTAAATTTCATATCTGCTTTTTTTTTAAATGTTCCAGAAAGGCATCAATAGCTTAGTGGCATAGTACCGAGAGTAGGTGGTGGAATAGTAAATTTATTTTGCATTGAATTTTGTCGGGACCGAGCAAAAGTGGTATTATACCGAGAGTGGCATAGTAGCGAGGTGGCATAGCAGCGAGATTTGACTGTGTGCGATTCAAATAGTTAGTTCCTTAAATTTTAATTTCTGGTACCAGATAGCAAGTGGAGAAATAAACTAAAATTGCCCCATAAAGGGAACTAACCAATCTGTGTTTAAGCTCTATGAGGTGCCGGCCATTCCACTTTGTGCAAAACAACTCAGCAAAGTATGGAACTCGAGCTCCAAGAATGCACCGGTGGGCAGGAATTTTCTCCCCATGCACATCAAAAGCTACATCAGAATGAAGACCACTTTCAAGCAACCTAAAAAAAGAAACTCTCATTTATTAAAACAGCCTTTGTAGAGAAAACATGCACATACAAACATTAAAATTATGTTCATCTTCTGACAGAAAGAAAAACTGTTATCATTGCTCTGATCTATGACGTGCTTTACAATTAAGTATTTTTCAGATTTTATATGAAGATTTACATTTCATGGTGTGTGTGCGCATGCATAAAACTGAGAGAGAAA
This sequence comes from Pomacea maculata, assembly GCA_004794325.1. Taxonomy (NCBI): domain Eukaryota; kingdom Metazoa; phylum Mollusca; class Gastropoda; order Architaenioglossa; family Ampullariidae; genus Pomacea; species Pomacea maculata. The sequence goes on along the minus strand of SRHC01003643.1, from coordinate 109,528 downwards.
AAGTGAGAGAGAATGACAATTCTTTAATAACCAAAGGCCATGTTTTTATAGTAAGTTCTTACTCTCTTTTAAAATAATTTTTAAACACCATGCATGCAACACAACTAAAATAAAAATATATAAGATAGACAATACAATTTTGGTGCATATTTATAAATGTTAATGTAACTATAATAAATTTTATGAATAAGTCAATGAGGAAGTTAAGCTTATGTTCTCTTGCTAGTTAAAGAGACAAGGAAAGAGAGGTAAGGACAATTAAATTCTGGCTGAAAACAAATTATTGTTTCAAATCAAAGTAGATAGTGAAATTTAAAGGCAGAACTTGCAGCTTATGGTGAGAAAGATTGGTTCAACCCAAGGGAGGGAATTGAGGAACACATGCATTGCCAGTTACACTATTGGTCATTCTTTGCTAATTGCTTCCATCTGGCCCGACAAATACCCTCACCTCCCTCCACCAGATTGAATCCATTCTTCCTTCCTGGTTGGCGAAAGTTCGGCCTTTAATAAAATATTATCTTTATGTACCTGCGTAAAAATTCCTCATACTGGTCTCTACGCATAAGCCTGCTGGAGATGGCCTTGTAGCTATGAAGTGTGTTTCGAATATCGTCTGTTAAGGCGCCATATAAACATCGTTCACCATCAAATGTGTTTGCTTCACATTTAGCACCTGCATTTATAGAAGCTTAATGCAAAAACTGGCACTCACTGCTATTAAAAAGCAATAAGATTAAATTTTGCCTGCATGTAAATATGATCATTTGATTCATTATCTACTATCCACTGGTACTACACATTGATAATGATACACTATGTTTTTGTTTCTTATTTGATGTGCAAGCAGTTTCCTACCTTACTCTGAAAATATTTTTTGTCTGGATACTTAAGTCATACATCTACTCTTTTGCTACAAAGATACCTCATCAAATATTTTTTTATCTACTCTTTGCACTTTAAGAGTAAGAATTGAAAGTTAAATTAATAAAAAAATAACTGACATACCATGTTCTAACAAAAACTGCACCACATAACGATGTCCACACAGACAGGCATAATACCTATGAAGACAACGAAAAGATGTTCACATTTACAGGAATGTGAGTACTATTAAAAGGTGTGATTAAGGTTTAGCAAATTTTATTTGAAAATATAACAAATGGTATTTACTTTTAAAGTTATTTAAAATACATACAAGGGAGTGCTGTCCCATTTATCTCGCACATTGACATCAACTTCTCTTTCTTCAACCAGGTACCTGAAAAAAAGAAAGAAAGAAAATGCTGGTTGTATATGACACAGGACTAAATGTGCAGGATTTATTAAGACGACCGTAGGAAAGGTAACGGAGAAGACACCTTACCAACATTTAGCATTTTAGCACATGCACATTTTAAGCTTTGTGAGTAATGTTATTTACTTTGGAAGCATATATATTCTTATTTTTGTACAGATTTCACTTTCTGCTATACGTAGTTATATGTTTGCAACGTTATTTATTTTCTGCTTTCATGTACGAGCCTAAAGATCTTACCGTAATTTTTGAATATCGCCAGTTTTGCAGCAATAAAACAGCTCTTGAAGACTCATAGCAATACATTTAGATGCCGTAAAGTGATTTTAAAAATATAATTTGTAGCGCAAAGTCCCTCAGCCTTCTAGTGTTTCTTTGACGTACTCGAAGTTTGTGCGCGCAATAACAGACGACATTAACCATACGGAGGGGTCGTCACTAAAAAAAAATTAAATGCTAATATTACTTGCTGGTATCTTAATTTTCAAATAAAGTAAAATTTTATTTAGAAACGATGAAAAGCAAAACAATTAAAATTATGGGAATTAGGGTAAAGTTACTCTATGATCATCTTTTGGGATGATATAAGAGGCAGGCTAAGAGACTCGCATTCTTTGATAGCGAAGCCGTAAATAATAATAGTAAATAATAATAAACGCAAAATTTGTATACACTCCTAAGGAGTATGCTTTCAGCATTTAAGAACAAGAACGAGATGTGGGTAACATACGAGGAGCAGAAGAACAAGCAAACAACATATGAACGGATGAAGAATTAAAAAGTAGATAATTTTTGTTGATAATATAACCTGTCTGTGGAGTCATGCAGTTATAGGTATAGATGTGCACTTTTCTAATTTTTCTATGCAAAACAAGTACAGAACAGCTCTTGATTTGTTTATATTTGTAATCTCAGTACGAGAAACGAACGATTTAGTATAGTGTGTTTCCATGTGTTCTTCATTGAAACATTGCACATTTTTCTTCGATACTTGGGTAGTATATGTTTCTCGTTGCAAAGTTAATTACTTATGTAATTATTTCTTCCTTAATCTCAGAATGTGAAACTTCTTTTTGAGACGCTATCATGGTAAAAAATAACTTTTCCCAGCAGCATTAAAATAGGTAGTGTGATCTCCCTTGGAATAGCTTTTTTCATTTTGCTTCGCCACAAAGACAAAGCTAGTATGACACCCAATAAAACTAGTTTTATTATTTATTTAAAAAGTGTCTGCTAGTGCAAAAGAGCAACTTTGTTTTGAATACTACAGAGAAAGAGAGAGACCAAAGAGGACCAAAGACAGATGATCATTGCAAGGGCCGATCGAGAGAGAGGCGCAACGCTGAGAATGAAGAATTAAATTAATTCAAGACGGGAATTTAAAACCATGCCACATGTGTAAGGTTATCTGTCGAAATGTTTTCCGCTTTTGTCTGGTCTATTATTTGAAAGAGCTCAACTAAAAAGAAAACGTCCTTATACCTACAATATGCGCCTACTGTAATGTAGGGAAATGCGCTGTATAAATCTTTTATTTTTATTATTAAAACAGTAAGAATAAATATCACCCATACTTTTACATTGCACATCCAACGATTTTGAAATAAGTGATGTATAAACAGCGCAAAAACTTCCTAACACACACACACTACGAAGACTTATTTCATTTCTTGTCCTCTATTGGCGTTGTCGATGTTGCTGGTTAGACACTATAACATTTTTTGTGTTTTCTTTGCCTCATTCAACGCCTGTTTTCATTCTCGCTCGCACATTTTATTTCCTGTCCTTTCAGAAATAGCTTTTTCTTCCCATTGCATTCAGCTTTTCTAATATTTCAGAGCTGTAAACATTATAAATAAACGGAATGCCTCAGGAAATGCAAAAGTTAAAGCTCTAATTAAAATCGTTTTAAAACGGAGCGTTAGGAGTTGCTAAAGACACTGTGAGGGTATCAAAACCGGGAAGTTCGATCATGCCTCTGATATTTGAAGTAATTGTACAGCGTCATTTGTCGTGTATGAATATATATATATGCTTGCTTGCACCTGAATTGAGTTCAATTCAGTGATGTTCCTATAGGAATGACTCCAGAACTTTACGATAAAACGCT
>SRHC01003643.1:23645-105641 GCA_004794325.1 Pomacea maculata | reverse complement strand
TTGAAGTAATTGTACAGCGTCATTTGTCGTGTATGGATATATATATATGCTTGCTTGCACCTGAATTGAGTTCAATTCAGTGATGTTCCTAGGAATGACGTTGCACTGTCGATGATTCCAGAACTTTACGATAAAACGCTCAAAAGTTCTAGACTTTCTGATGATTTGAAAGTCCAGGGTATGTGAAGCGTTTTTTTTTTCTTAAATTAGAGATTATGGCGGCGAGTTTTAAAGTTTAAATATCATACTATTAAGAGGTGAAAGGAGTGTTTACCAGGGTTGTCCATGGGACATATTTTTCTATCCCGTCCCATCCCATCCCATGGCAATTTATGCCTGTCCCATCCCGTCCCATCCCACGGGATGTTTCCCATGGGATTCCCATGGTATTAACAATCCTAAGGACAACACTGAAAACCACTTTTCGGCTTTTGTTCTATAATTCCTGCTACTTCACATACAATAGATGATTCAGAGGAAAGATTTAAATCCTTGATGAATGAAATAACAGTAAATTTATTTTGCAATATCAAGTATCGACTACCATGGGAAATACAAATGTGTGCTGTCCCATCCCATCCCATCCCATGGGACGTTTCCCATGGGATTCCCATTCCTATGGACAACACTGGTGTTTACATAAGAGGAACATAACATTCAAGATTAAGTTTAATACTTTAGAATAAAAGCAACCACTTAATTAAGTGTTTATATCTAGAGAGAGCGAGAAAATGTGGGTGTTTTTGAAATTTGAATTTTTCGGCCAATTTCAAGTGGGCAAAACAGTATAATAGAATAAAGTATACTCACAAGTTACACATAGACATACATGGCATTGAGTAACCAACTGTTAAATTTGGAACTTCGAACGTTTCATATACGTAATTGCTGTGTTAACATATATAGTCTTACTAACATTAGCTAATAACAAGGACCAGCAGAAAGTTGACGGATATTGGACATATTCTGAGGAATATGCTTCTTTCTCAAATCACCGTATCTATGACAGAAGAACATAAAATGCAAATCTTATTCCATAACACATAGAGCCATAATAAGGCATCGACATTTTGACAAAGATTAATAACAAAACACAGACGATGTGGTTTGAGACATGAAACGACGAGACGAAAACGAATGAAAACAGTAGGGACCCCTAGGTGCTTAACGCTGTTCAGGTATGTACATAAAGAGAAAGACGACTTAAATGTTAGATAAAACGAAAAGCGATCTTCAACTGATTGTTTAGTCTTGTCTTTCCCCCCACAAACCCAACGCCATATTTATACAATAAATTTAAAAAAATGATACCCAAGATATGTGTATCGAAATTTAACATCATAGTATTTGGTTTATTTGTTATTCGATCTGGCGGTGGGTGGGTTGGCGACTATATAGACTATATAATGCTGATTAAATACTGTCATATTCAACTCTGTCCACACCACAGCCACCAGTCTGTCCGCCCGAGACAAGAACACTAACGCATGGTCAGTTTTTCCCCTCCCTACCACCACTACTTCAGTGACCTTTTCTTTCAAATGATACTCCGGAAGTCCCTGGATAGCTCCTTCCTGCTGCTACAGCAACGATAGCGAAACAAGGGACGAATAAACGCTGGATAGAAAAGGGGAAGGGGTTTATCTCCCATACGTCTACGAAGGAAGGACCCTCCAAAAAAAATTATTTTGTCGACTTTTTTTTTCAAGTCCGTAATGTTGACATCGGGGTCGTGGATGATTTTAAGATGCCAAAGATACAAATCAGTTTTTGCTCTTTTCCTGCAACGACCCGTTGTCAACATGCACCGTAGAACCCTGCTCTCGTTGACGTCACTGAGAGTAAAAAGGAAGCAAAAAACCCTCCTTTGCGTGACTGTTGTTTCTTCCCTGTCCTGGTCTTTAATAACTATCAAGTCCGCAAATCTGAGCCAAAGTTTCACTGACAGCGAAGGTTGGGAGGAACAAATGGCGTTTCGGAAATGAGCATGTCTGCAACGTCAACTGTTTCTGCAGTCCACGGACTCCAGTCGACTGGAAGAAAACTTCATATCGCACTGGGTGGCCAAGTGGGCGGTTTCCGATTAAGGGCGAGGCCAAGCAAATGATCTGATTGGCCAGAACTGGACGGGGTCTTCCGCATCCGGCCAATTGGAAGCTGGTCTGCTGATGAGCAGGCCTATTAACCACAAATGAAGGACTGGACAGAAATGATCGAGGTTTATATCGCTTGAATTCCGAGAGTTACAAAAAGGAGTTGCTTTTCATAGTAGCTTGTCTTTTCTATTTTTGTGTTGGCTTGGCGTTCTCCATTTGCTAATGTTACACATTTCGTAATGCATCTTCACAACTATCCAGGAAAAAGAGAGGAATATAAGAGGATCGGAGCTATAAATGAAATTGATGATGAATAGAGATGAAGAGAGACATTTGGGAAAATAGAAATGGCAAGAAAGCAACACCTTATCTCACGAGCTATATATATGTATATACACACAGACAGAAGATGCCATTTCGTTAATGGAGACAAAAAGCAAAATTGATGTAGCCTCGTATGTCCGCATTGGTAGAAAGATGCCGGTTAAAAAGAGTTTCAAAATACCGTGAACAGCGAGTGCAAAAAAAGAAAGTTTCAGAGACTCAAGAAACAATGTATAGATGCAAATAACATTGATGGTGTACACTGTTTGTCTGGCAAAGATTTGAAATATAGTTTTATAGCAAATAAAATTTACGGGAATGAAAAAGATGAACAGCTTTAAGTACTGGACAGCCGCCCTTTCCAAACATGACAGCAGCATTTAGAGATCCACACTCGGATCTCAACAGCTACAGCAGCAATAGCCAGGCTGGGCAAAATTTGACAAAGTAACACCATCAGGTTTGCTAAAGTCTAGAGTGTACAAGTCCCTCACAGTTCCCACCCTGTTGTACTGATTGAAAGTTAAACACTCCTTGCCGATACTAATAGGAGAATCCAGAAATCTGAGACCAAGTAGTTGGGAAAGAAGGCCTGAATCTCGTACAGGAAGCGAAAATTCAAATGAATGTGTACGAAGCACGGTCACTACCCTTATAGAACACCAGGAACCCTTTCTCGCTAATGTGAAAAGGCGCAAACTGATCTGATTCAGCCATGCAGCCCGGTACAACACTGTCTAAAATTGTCCTTAAGGGTACCTTGGAAAGGGTCAATGCTGAGGTGGACAGAAGAGGAGCTGGTTGGCAAAAGTGAAGGAGCCGACTGGTCGCTCTATTCAAGACCTGCTCACCACCACTCAAGACAGGCCAAAGTGCCAAACTTTGTCAGCCGCTGTATCTATCAATTTGCCCTCGACAACCAGTAATGACGGACCAACTTAACCACTCTTTTTGCTAGGAGTCAATGTCTGTCTGTCTGTATGTCAGAAATTCCATCTGATCCTCTGCGAATGTATTGTTATTGGTAAGAAATAGAGCTGAAGATTTTGGATGGGCTTCTAGACCTATAGATGTACGTACTTTCAATTTTTTTGAAAAAGCACCGCAAGCCTGCCCACCAATTTCTGGGAAAGGTAATTTATAGACCTCAGCAGGACGGTACTATGACTGGCAGCAAATGGATACCAGCAAAAGAAGGGAAACAATTCGTCATGTGGGAAGAGGGTATGGATACAGTTTCAGGAAAGCTGGGAATGGACAAAAATTATTACTAGAAAATTGATTGGCAGGGCCTGAGCATCAGGGGGATGAGAAGATGAGATGACAGTGTAGACAGAGCAGTTGAACCAGACAGATATAAAGGGGAAATTAATAACAATAATGATGATGATAACAGCAACCAGTTCGTGGGAGACAATATTGTTTTGTTTTCATTGGTGAAGGGGGTTTAGATAGAGATCGAATGTTGCCGTTTTCCGCATCCTTCATGTGTTACTCAGGTGAGAGTTTTGTCCTGGAAGTGCTCCCTTCCTCTTGCAAACTCCTCTTGCTCCCTTCCTCTTCCATTGCAAACCGAGCAGCCGCCATTACCCAGAGTCCAAAGGTTCAGGCAGTGATCTTCCCTGGAAGTCGTTTACCGTAAGGCGAGCTTCTCTTGTCGCAGTTTAAGGCAGCTTCCGGCAAGCTCACGGTTCGACCTCTCGCTGCTTAACGGCGTTCATTTACTGGAGACCTGCTCATTAAGCTGTTTGATTAATGCATCTCCCACCATCGTTCTCTTCCTCGCTTCCCCAACCTCCTTACTGTCATCGGTCTTCTTTCGTTCCTTGTGAAATCTCTTTTCTTCCTCCCAGTTCTTCTCTGGTAGCAGTTCTCGCGGTGACCTGAGCGGCGAAAAGGTCAAAGGGTAGGCGTCGCGGAGCGCTCATTACGACTTGATGAGACCGTTGACGAGATGAACAAGGAAGCAATAGAATTCAGACTCCGTTGATCTGTGATTCACAGTTCTCCTCGCCATGCAAATGGAAGTTAAGGGCAAGCAAAATCAAAAGGATTCCAAACTACATCGACTTTAACGGGAGAACTAGCTTACGCAAACTCTGTAAAAACGTAAATAATAATAACAACACACACTTAAATCTGTACTACATTGAGAAATATCACCCTCGCGAAGCAACATAACCAAAGAAACAAAAATGAAGAAGATTGTTAAAGATTTTGAAATCTGGATGTAAATTATAATGGCATGTGTATAGAAGCATTCAGTACATTTGATTTTCATCCATTACTTTAATTGCTAGCCTTCGATGACAAAACAAGCTCCATGTCTAAATGAAATTAAAAAGAAAAGAGAAGAAAATAGAAATAGAATGTCAGTGCTTTCTCATTAAGAGCTGCCATACCGCAAAATTCCATACTGGTCGTCATTTACGCCTGGGGATGATAATATTGATGATGGAAACGTTTTTTGACAGTCTTCACGGCCCATAACCCCGACATCACAAGCAATGTCTCGGGAACTGACAGGCATGAATAGGTTTATGCCGTCAAGACTTCTTGCAGATGAACTGTGGACTGTTCGGACCCTTCAAGAACTCAGAAAAGAAAATTTTTCTGTCTTTGTCACGATTAATGAAAGCATGATATCAGCACGCATTTCAAACAAATACCTTGGTTTTTATTTTTAATTTCTTTCGAAAGGTTTTTGGGTTCGTGCAGCATCTGGGTAGGCCCTGAGGCGTGTTCAAAAGATCTGAGGCGTCAACAGCCGCTGGGGATTTTGTTAAACAACAACAGCAGCAACTACAACAGTAATAATAATAGACGTAAAGCCGGAAAATCTCAAAGCGAACTCCTTTGAATGCAAGGCGAAAATTATTTTTTCTGACTTTTATCGTCCTCTTTATTCAGGGACTCGACTGTGGTCAGTGGCATGAAAGTTTCTAGACACCAGTAATTCCCTAAATTTTGTTCAAGACCAATGCCGGACAAATGAAACCCAGTCGGAGGGATGTCTAAATCGCCAAGGACAGAGGTGAAAGTGAGGACAGGACGAGACCTTGACCTGTACGAAGCCCGGTGTGAACCTTCCACGTCACGCAACGGTGAAAGAAATAACACTGGCATGGACTTTTTTTTGGTTAAATAAGCAGCATCAACGAGGACTTCTTTGGGAAAAAGTAAAGGCAGCACGATTGATTAGGTGTAGCAATCAGTCTTACTGGTTACGAAGACAGCCTCAGTTCCGTTCACTTTAGAATGATGGAGCAGAGAAGGGCAAGGTTCAGGTCAGCTGACCTTACGAATGGCTTGCACGAGTAGGACTTTAATACACACATCGCCTTCTTTTATAGTTCTGCATGGAATATTATTGTGTACTTGGAGGCCACAAGCTTCAAACAGTAGCTAGCCAGCTTCCAATACTGCGGTCAGACAAGGGTGTTTCAAGACCTGATTGTTTTTGTAGATCTTTAATAACCATGACATCATGGTTAACTTAAAAATAAAGTTTAAATATTTTTCGTAAGACTGCATACTGTGCCTCGCTCCACGAAATCTTAATTTGATCCACAATGGAGGAGGCAAGAGGACCTGATCTCTTAGGGTTTTAACATGGCTCGTACCAGAACGAATATAAAAGAAATATCAGTAAGCCCCAACCATCACACAAAACCAGTTCAATCATCTGGAAGCGTTTCCAGAATAGGAACTAATCGCAAAATTGAGAAGTTGCGACTATGTTGCAGGATTTGCAAGGGTTTCAAAAGACAGCGAAGTTATCGGATGAAGGCAGGTGGGGAAGAGAGGGGGTGAATAGGTGTTCTAAGCCGAGCTAGCAAATAAGGTTATATCACTACAAAGCAGCCAGCCCTGAAAACAGATACCACATACAGAGAGAAACTTGCCCGGGACGAGGTCTAAACCCAGGCTAGCTAATTCTCGCTGTATTGGTGACATGCTCTAACCGTTGCACCAGCGAACCACGAGAAAAAGAGAGAGAGTTAGAGACTCAAAAATGTCATGGAAACGTGAAAAAATAATAAAATCTCGCGCAGCCGTAAAAATGTCTGTATTTGCTCAAATGACGAGCAAGAGTTGTGGGCTCGAAAAGGCTCGATAGTTTGGTACAGAACCGTAAAAACATAGTCTAAGGACGCCATGTTTGAAGACATGGGCGTGCTGCGCAGCAATAATTAACCGCTTCTGTTGCCCGTCTACACGAGAAAACAGGTTTTAGAAAGGTTAAAAGTCACACTTAAGTTCGGGGGAATAAAAGCAACAGTATAGTCTGTGAGGGTTGTAAAATGTTTGGTTTTTTACAAAAACTCATCAGGAAGAAGCAATGGCGATGTCAGCATATATTTTCAGGGACCATAATTAGGAGCAATCAACAAGAAGAAAGTTATGGCAGGCAATGTTGTAAAGTGTTGAAAAGAAACAACCGTTTGGTTTACGAACGAAGAATGAGTATGTCTTCAAGTAAATGTAGACGGTATATTTAAAAAAAAATCTCGCCAAAAGATCTGAAAAAGTCTCGTCTAAGTAAATGCTTGTCATGAACATCACACACACACACACACACACACACACACACACACACACACACAAAAAATAAAGCAAATCAAAAAATCTGCACATAATAATAAATTATGATGAAACCTCATCAAAGCTTTTTCTTCATTTGCCAAACCAGAAGACAATTACTGGAAATCTTGCAAACGTCGAAATATCAAACAAAAGTAGAAGAAAAAGTGGATGGAAGATTCCTGCTTGATGGCAACGTAGGAGCATAAAAATCCTCCCTCCATAACTTAAAAAAAAAAAAAAAAATACCCGTCACTCCCACTTGCACCGTGGCCAGTCGTTACCCGACTGACATCCCGTACGTGCATGCAAATGGTAGACCACCCGACAGCTTCCACGTTCTTCTCTGCAAGACATTCACTCTCAAGCGCTCCAGGTGTCAGAGAAAACATGCCCGCGCTTTTGCAACAAGCGTGCTAACTGCTATCCAATTGCGCCCCTTGGCACGCCAGTTGCGTACCTTTGGCACGCCCGGTCAAGACGATCTAGCAGCTTCCAACGAGAATGTCTGTTGTTTCCACGAATGCGTAATACGTGACCACCTGGCAGGAAAAGGACGGAAAAAGTTGTCCTTAAGAGTCTTTTCCTCAGAAAAGAAAATTACTCACTCGTGTAATTCAAGCACATTAAAAAAAATTCACAGAATTGGATTTATCTTTTCTTGTGCTACAGAAACTTGAAACCAGCAGGCGTTAAGCATTTAACGGTAAACTTACTTTTCTAAGAAGGAAACAATGCCGAACAGAGAAAGCTACATTCACAAGGTTGCAGTTCCTTTCCTTGTCATTCCTAGATCGTGATTGTTTTTTAAACTTCAGACCTGCGTCACTCTTAAAGTGTCTTACATCCGAGAAAGACAGAACAGTGAGCGGTGTTAACATTATTGTCTCCTCCTACTTTGTCATTGTCATCCAGTTTATTTATCAACAAATCATTTGATGCGGAATATGTATGCAGTCGACTTTAAACCCTTGTGTGTGCACACGAGCATTGCTGATTGTAATAACAATTAATTAATTTAATTAATTTTGGTCTGAAAGCTCATATCTAGTAATAAAGCTTTGAAAAAATAACCGAGAAAGAACTAAATCATTTCTTTATATATTGAATTTGTTGCTTCATCTTCAGTGCTACAATGGTCTAGAATGAGGAAATAATTGAAATGACTTTCTTATTCTTTCTAAGTTAAAGTTTCATCTTACATTTCCGATTATTATTAATTATTCGATAAAATGAGGCAAAAGGTAACTAATGCATTCAGTTTTCTATCCGAATTTTTCTGAATTTTTCTGGTTTGTTCGTATCTCTCTTTTGATGCAATTTGTTCATTTTTTTCCTACATATTTTTTTCCGTAGTCGCATCTATGCCATCAAGAAACAATAAGAAAACTTTGAATTAAAGAAGAAAGAGAGGTCGCACTCAAATCTCGAAAAAAAGCAGAACCAAACTCTGTCGAGCAAGTACACTACGTACTGATCGAGTGCATATGTTTTCTTGTGTTTTGTTTAGAATCCAAAGACGTTGCTGACTATTTTTAGACACTATCTTGTAGAAGTATCGGGATCGTCCTCGCTAAATCTCGTCTGTCATCTGATAAGTACAATTTTTTTAAACCGGGCTTGCTGTCACGTGATCACTTGCGTCACCGCCTTTGACGTCCGCACTTTCTCATTGGGTGGTGGTCACGTCGTGTCCTATGCAATTTCAGTATAAGCTGCCTTACTATACTATCTTCCCTTTCGTAGAATCTAGGACGCAGAGCTTAAGGTTTCATACAATATTTTCAGAAAAGAAAAAAAAAAAGAGAAAAGGAATGAAAGAAACAAAAATGGATGAAAAGAGGAAAAGACAAAAAAAAAAAAAAAAGAAAAAAAAGAAAAAGAAAAAAAAAAAAGAAAGGACTTTGTGAACTTTGACTACATCGACAACGTGTCACTAGTGAGATTTATGCTATGAGTCGAACATGTCAGTCGCTATACTTATCAACACCGAGGGTTCTCAAAGACAGTCAATACATCATGATTACTTAAGAAGACCTTGACCTGTTATGACAACAAACCCATAATAACAGCTAAGTAATCCTCTAGGCTTACGTCTAATTATGTTCCTTGGTTCTCAGACTACACATCGATGTCTAGTTGATGTAACAGGGGTGAATGCCAGTCGGGTAGAATGTTTTCTCTTTGTCACCGTTGTAAGCAAACAAGGAAATGCTCCATCTGCACCAAACTGCTCCCTTCTCCCCCCAACACATACCTTTAGGGGTCGGTACGTATAACAAGCTGTCTGTAGTGGTATGTCTTTGTGATAAGGGTCTGTTTTATTTTGTTGTGGAGTTCCGTGCAGAATTTGACACATGTGGTCCTAAAACAACTGATCACGCACAGTACTTCCTTGAAGATTATTAGGACCTGTCAGAAAGGGAACAGCTTGAGGTAGTAAGCCTAAATAGGATCGTGAGAAACTTGAAATTTTTGTTATTTGTCTGATATTGATTTAAGGTTGGTTTTTAATGTTTAATTCTGTTAAATATGACAATTCTTCCATTTCTTTCTGTGCTTATTATGCTTCTTAGGTTTTGTTGTTTTGTGCTTCTTTTGTTTTTTGTTATTATACTTTTAATGCTTTGTTGTTTTTATAGCCGTTCTTGGTGTTTTTGGTCGTTTTTTAAGATTTTTGTTGGTGTTTGTATCTCATTCGAAAGCAGCTGCAGAGTCTGCACGTGACCCACGAGAAGCAGAATATGACTGGTGGATGATATCGAATAGAGAAATAGAACTGTTTGCAAATAAGGAATAAGCACTTCTCATTTTACTAAACATAAACGCTTTATTTCTCCAATATTTTACAGTTTGAATAGAGAATTACCACTAACTTTACAAGAAAACAAGACACTACCACTACAGAATAGGTCTTTGTCCTCCGATGGGAGCGCCATCACACTTGAAGTGTTGCCCTCTTTCGTGTGGAGACAAGGTGAAAGATTATTTCTTTTTTCGGGGAGTATTTTGTTAGCATCAGCCAACTAGGAAAATACAGGTTTGAAAGCAATTCTAAAAACAAAACAAAACAAAACAAAACAAAACAAAACAACAAAAACAAAAACGAAACAGGAGCACACTTGGGACGTTTAACGACCATCATTGACTGGGGTTATAGGGGAAGATAATTGGCCAATCGATCTTTAGGGAAACGTCCTTCAGGTTTCCAGGAAGTGCCGAAAGAAGTAAAGACACAGTTCAGTGGGAGGTCTCGGGTGGTTTGCGCAATCATTCATAATCTATTTAGGTATACACTTTTTTCTATTTTAAGTTACAAGTACAGAGACACATGCACATCCATATCTGAGCTTCGTATATATATATTGCACATTGCTATGCACATTTATATATAGTCTTACAATTATTTATACACATATATTCATTCAATTGCGTCTTCTAGAGGTTTTTTTTTGTAAAAGCCTTTTTAATTTATAATTTTTGTTCATGAGTTGTCTTATGTACAGAAAGAAGTTGTATAAACAAGCAACTACAACATGAGACTGCTTTCCCACATTGCTGTTGCACACAGGAAGACTGCTAAAAATAAAAAAAAAAAACCCACACGGATCTAGAAATACAAATCCCTTGTATCTTTTTTCCAGAAAATCCTAGTTAATAATTGGAGAAGTCGCATCAGAAAACTTCTGAACAAGATTTCTCATTTTTTTGTTGGCACGCTATAGCATAAGTACAAACATTTTCTTGTTAAATTTCAATTAATTTCTGTTATCAAGACACAGCTATGCTACAGTGCACGCTACAACAAAATTCTTCTTCAATTTTTTCAACCTTTCGTGTTCCAGGAGTTAAAAACAAATCTGAACAACAAAAAGACACCACCACCCCTGTTTTCATGTCAGTGTGGTTCACCATCGCGTGAGAGGTCTTCTTGTGGCCATGACCCAGACAACCCTCAAACTCCCTGAGCAACAGGAGTCTTGTTGGTTCGCTTCGTGTTTGTATTGCAGAAAAGATGACAACTTTGAGGAATTAAACGAAGAAATGTGCATGTCTTATGCTGTCCTTTCAGGTCGGCTTCCTTGCTGGTAATTGAAAAAAAAAATCCGGTGTGAATATGCATGTTTGTGCTTGCGTATGTTTATATGTGTATGTCTGTGTGCACATAAAAGAGTACATATGTACATATGGTAAAAAGATTCTTAATGCCAAATTTTCTGTATTTTTATAGTGTGTTATTTATAGTCACCAAAATGTTCTTAATACTTTTTTGTATGTTGTCCATTGTATACTTATAACTACTTATAATACTGATCTGGATGATGGCACGAAAACAATAGTCAACTAAATTGCCTTTTGACAGAGGTTTAAATGCCCTTACGATGCAAAATTTTAATTAAGTCTTTAGACTGAGCTTAATACAAGGTATTACTTCCTCGTGTTTGCGAATAGCTCTCCTCTATTCCTGAAATGCAAATCCAAAACTATCACAGGAAAACTTTCTGCAGGGGCCAGTTGCACAACAGTTTTAAACAATTTTTGGCTTTAAATCCATTTACACAATAGTTTTTATAGAGACACAATATACAACACTCTTTTAAATATTTTAAATGACATAGTTAAAATAAAACTGTTTCAACTAGACTTTCATTGCCTTCACAACAACTTTTCATATACGATTTTAAATTTTGAAACACTTTAAAGTTGTAGAAACATGTTGTGCAACTAGATTCTGCATTATCTTGTTGCTCTTACAAAACTAGTGTTTTAGAGAGGGCGGCCACCTATCGCCGAGCTCTCGCGATGTTGGTGGTGCATCGGTGGCAGGCGAAGACCTGGCATCGAGCGCTTCTCGCCTTCAACAATAATTCGTCAGTGACTGATTCATGCAGACGAGGTCACAACAACGCATTTGTCCTTTTTACCGGAAGTCTTCAGTGAAACCATAAAGCCTGTTTGCCTCCGAAAGGACAACAACGACATAAAGAAGCGATTAGGGGATCTGGTTTTCAGATGACCTTTTTTCCTAAGCAACGTTTTGAGTAAATTAGAACATGCTGCAATCATGTATATGGATTCAGATGCCTTATTCACTCTGAACAACAACACGCATGCGTTCAAACCAACCCCCTTGTGAAGAAGGCGGGGATGTGCAAGCTTGCATGCAACAGGATCATTGTGATTACAATGCAAAGAATACCAGAATGTCCAGAATCATTCTCGCTCAACTGGGTCGAACGCTTTAGACATATCTTTACTAAGTTTGTGTTTGTATCGGAATTGCTCTCATATTTACGGGAAACTGTATGTATTCTTATTACTGTCAATAATTAGAGCATAGGCCTTGAGAAAATAAAGATACCATTGCTGCCAGATGGTGTCTGAGTCACGATGGCAACTGAAAGTGTTAATAACGAGGAAGTAACGAGCAGGGGAAATATAATCGAAGTTGATACGACATTACTACTTACTTCCTTTGTTAAGTAGCTCGTGAATTTTTATCTGTGCTACAAGCGGACATTGCTACAGTTTTAGTGATAGTAACTACACTCATTGATCAAGACTGTATCAATACTAATTTTCCATTTTAAACTATCTACCACAAATACACTACTATCAATATAGTAGCAACCGAGGCTATACTCTACTACTACTACTACCTGCTGCATAGCATTTCAAAAATAAATCATTGAAGAGCCCGCAACTTTCCATGTTCATCCCCTTTGACATTCTGGCACAACACTCCTGGTTCCATTCCAACAGTTTAACCTGCTGTCGGTTTAATCCAGGGTTACATTCCGACAGCGATATGACCAGACCAAATTCTTCAATTTAAATTCATAGGTTGTTTTTTTGTCAAACACTCATTTCAAACATTGCTAACTTTTCCTCACCGCAGGCTAAATCCCAGCAAGTTTGTTCGTTGGCTGTCGCAAAGCCGCATGGGAGAATTTTGACATTTCCACGCTTTGGTGCAATAATCGTTACACGTGGCAGCAAAAGCATTGCGGCCAACCCCCTGTAAAGACGAGCGTGGTCGAGATGAAAATGTTCTCTGAAAATGAAAGGTCAAAGACGTCGTATTCTGTGCTCTAAAGGCTATTCTCGCAGTCTGTTACCTTGTTTAATTATTTCAAAGCCAGAAGATTAGTTTTTTTGAGGGAGGGGTACGTTTTACTGGTAAGAGGAGAGGAAGCTCCTGGCGTGTATGTAATACTTATTTTTTTAACCAGAAGCTTACACAAACACATTAACATATTCACAGGTAGAGACAAGCGTGATTTACGCAAACCGTACATTCATGAAATTCTTACTACTTCAAAACTAAACATGTTTAAAGTACATTATGTACAAAAGTTCTTTTACACACACACTACCCGAACGCACCTCCCACTGGCCACCATCCATCTACTTATCTCTGCCCCTACCTCTTTCCGTCGATGCATAAAATCATCTTAAACTAATTGTCTCTAGGAAAAGACATGTTTGAAAGCAATTCTAAAAACAAAACGAAACAAAACAAAACAAAACAAAACAAAACAAAACAAAACAAAACAAAAAAAACCAACAAACAAAACAGAACAAAACAAAACAAAACTACACTAAATTAAACAAAGCAAAGCAAAAACAAAAGAACAACAAACAAACAAACAAACAGCGATTTGTTAATCTCCATATTTTGTGAATCTCAGTCACATCACGAAATTAATCCAAAACGCTTGACTCCATGATTCCTCTATGTCCACCGCATCAGACGAATTTTCTTAAAAAAATCTTTGATCAACCGCTAGCTCAAGAACTATTTTTAGCCTCAACCATGTAATTACATATCTTTTTAATCTCACATCTAAAATCAAAGCAGATTACGCCATCGCCAATCTAGTTTTATTAGCCTCACCAACGCTTCACTTTATTGGGTTCTACGAACCTCGACAAACACTGAAAAAAGTAGCAGCATGGACTACTTTTTGTGTAGGAGTAACTATCAAGGTAAAAGATTCGCGAAGAAAGAGGCACTAGAATCCTTTTAATCACATAATGACAGCAGATGTAGGAGGTGAAGCTGTTTTTGTCCCTTGTTATTCCCAACAATACCCTATTGCAGAGCAAACAGTCAGAGCCATGTCGTGGTTTGTCAACCTTCCTGTGATTGGCTGGGTGAGGTGAGTATTTTTGGCAGATATCAATCAAGAATGAAAACAAACAGGAATAAAAAATAATATTAAATATTACTTGCAAAAGACAGTTACCAATTTAAAAACATTTTCTAGGTACAAAATATCGGCAAACATCACTTTCAAACAAAGATATTCTCAAAGAAAAAGAAACTGTGACATCATGGTGCGACATTACACCTTACTCACTCTTCCATCTCAACTGTTACTATGACATCCCGGATTGAACCAGCTTCTGAGTGTAAGGAGTTTTTGTTATCTTGTGGAGAACCAGATGTAAGTAAAGATCTTTTGCATCCAGCTGGGTCTTTAATACATGTAGTTGGCGATGATATACTTGCTCAAACACTCAGCAAGACCACAGTTACCTTCCTTTGCCATTCCAACCGTCCAGACTTTGCTGTGCGCTTGTCAGATCAAAGAAAGGTTTGATTACTGCCTGCAAGTATAACTCCAGCCTCCCCACGTGCACCGACAGAGGACTGGGTGGCGGCGGTAATGAGAAGGTTCTATGCCTTGAAGTTGCAAGTTCTGAGAGTTGTTTGCTTGAAGGGAATTTCAGCGCAGCGCGCGGTGCTCACTGGGATTGTGACTGTGCAGATGCATAAGCAGCAGCAAACTCTCGTTTCTCCAACTTATCCACGTGGCTCAACCATTGACTTTAAATAGAAGCCATTGGACTCGACTTAATACCTTAGCCGGAACTTCGTCACGACCTTTAACCCTAACAAAGCTGGACATCAGATACATCAAAATGATGTACGCTTTTGAAGTCGAAAATGACGAAATGGATCGATTATTTATTCAATAAAAAGTGTTGCTGTTCATTACTGCTCACACTCAAAAGTATTTTATAAAATTTATGAAACGACGACTTTTACACAGTCTTATCATCTGGTCACAGTGGCAAAAACAAAAGTGTACTTTATTAGAAACTAGAAATTTTAATACTTTGTGATAATCAATGATCATACTGTGATTTTCTTTAATTTTTGCGAAAGACAAAAAGTTATTAAAAATAAAGAATATTATTAATAATGATCACAGATCCTTCAAAATAAACACACAAAATAAAATAAGCGAAAATTATAGAACTCACCTTAATCACAACACCAAATCCCCGCGAGTATAAGTGACAGTCTACTTGGTAAAGTACTTTTAAAGTTTTAATTGCATGCATCTTTAAAATTACATTTCATTTGTCTTTTTAACTAGACTATTTGATTATTTTGACGCTTGCGGATTTCTGTGAAGTGGTAGCGAGGGTTTGTAAGGAGATTTGACATTTCATCAACTCCGTGAATTGATGACAGGTTGGTTAGCATTCTATCGGTCAACAATTTTCTTTTCTCCCTAGAATTGGACAATTATATAGTTTAACTATTATTTAAACGTTCTGAAGCTCTGAAGGGCTATGATAAGTTCGGTAATATGTTTAGGCGATGAGACAGATTCTCATAAATTTTGCGCTTTAAACAACTACATGAAAAGATTTTCTTTGGTTCTAGATATCGCTCGCATTTTTAAATTAAAAAAGTTTGATTGAATTACTGGAGAAGTTGGCATTAGGTTTTGGGTTATAGTAATCCACTTGACCGAGTTTGGCCATCTTTGTGTTGCCCCACTTTGTCCACATGTCCAAGTAAACGAGTGCAAGGGACGACAAGGTCTACGTCATGCGGTGGTTGGGAAAGAAATTATGCAACAAGCTGCAAGGGACAAAGAAAAAAATGTGTGGAACATTACTGACAAAAAAGTTCCTAAAACTTAACTTGGACAGATTTGAATTACGAAGGACTCAACCAAAGGTCTTGATTACTATTCTTTTTGCGTTGGAAGCCGCCCTCACATTACAAAGATTAGGTTTCTCGCCCGTTGAACACAAATAGAAGGAGATGTACAGACAGGCGCCAGTATAAGAGAAGGCACACACACACACGTACACACGTACACACGTACACACGTACACACGTACACGCACTCTGGTTCTCTGACAAACGCACTCTAGAGAAGTCCTCACAGACGCAAAAAACCACATACACATATGAGAGGAGGAGGAGGAGGAGGAGGAGGAGGAGGAGGAGGAGGAGGAGGAGGAGGAGATCATTAACCCTTTCGCTCCTAACGATTCTCAATAGAGCAATTGACTTCTCTCATTTACTCTACGGTTGTTATTTGGACAAAGGCTAGTCAAGACCCAGTCTAGTTCCTACCGATTCTTACAGAACAGACAACCAGAAAGGTTGAAAGAGAGGAAAAAATAAAGCACACACTGATAGCCTAAACATCAAGTTCAAAGTTCATCAAGTTGAATCTAAAACATCAACCGACTGAGAGACTGTCTGATGAAATATGAAGAAATAAAAATTTGGGTTGCGGAAGTGCACATATTTGATCCGACTGGCGCATTAAAATTTCATAAATAAGTTGAAGGATAGATCATGTCATTACTAAACACATTATTGAACAATTCCTTCAAAATATTTTAGCGATAGACTTATTATTATGGATATAATACTGGCAGATCATTTTGTAGTCGTTAGTATCATGTTATATCCTAATTTTGACATTAAATGAAAACAGTAATTGAATTATTTGTCTGAAAGTTCAGAGGGAAATGAACTTTTGTGGTGTATGCTAATAATTAAAAATATCACTTGAATATAACTTAAATTAAAATAATATTTAAAAAATGCTAAAGAAAACTGTCAAACTTTGTTTCGAAAGTTATGTCTTTTTGCTGTCTGCGTCTGTGACAATTCCTTCGTGTGAGCGGAAATACAACACAAACTTCGAAAAAAGATGCTAATGGAATAGGATTTTACACGAGACAGTGAAAAAAGAAAGTGAAGAAATAAATAAAAAGGAGAAAACAAACGAATTAAAGAAGGACGAACAAATAAAATTATAAATAAAGGCGGAAGAATGAATGAAAAGAATGAGCGAACGAAGAAAAAAAGAAAAAAGAAAAAAGTCAACCCAAAATTATATGGTGATAAGTTAGCAAGAAAGTACAAATTCGTCCAGTCAAGAAAAAAATCCTTCCGTTACGAAACAGTGACCTGCACCTCGGGTTCAAGGGTAATGGGGACAATAAGTAGAAACAATGTCAGCAGACTGAGAAGCTTTATACATTGGAGTGTTTCTACTTTGTCGCCACACCGGGCAAGGCATCCACTGGAGGCCACTCCCACCCAATATCAAAACACACTCTGAGCAAAACAATCGCCGCCATCTTTAACCATCGGTTTCACGACTTAACGGAAGGGGACACCACCGTCAAGTCAATCGGTTAGCGCAGATTTGAGCCCATGTCGCGCTAACCGACGATTAGTCACGTGACCACCATCGGTTAAGGCTTAACCGACGTTCATGAATACAAATTCTTCACGACATCTAGTGTGTGACATGAACCTCTGACCCTTCTTGGCCTGTTGGCTTCCTAACGAGATTTCTTCAGCCTTCAAAATTGAAAAAGTTATACAAAACAAAATTTCATTGAAATAAAAAAGAAAATATTCTAAAAGTAGCAATTTTGTGTGTGTGTGAGAGAGAGAAAGAGAGACTAGAAGCTTACTGCACTGTCTAAATACACACCTGTATCTTTAATATTAGTTAACCAAAAAAATACACGCGGCTGCTGTGACTCATAATCAACAATGTTTCCAAATAGACACCAGTGTTTTATTCATTTCCAGACCGTCTTTTTTTTTTACAGACCTTCTTTTCCTCTTCTGTTAGCGTCAACACGACATGCTTTTTTACGACTTTCGTAAACAAATATTTCAACCGTTGCCTTTAACCCAGCTCTGCTAATGAAGTTTGTATTGATCCCAGGTCGAAATTCACTTCAAATTTCGTCAGTGCTTAATGAACGCCGCCTACAGGCAGTTTCCAAAGACGAAATACATGCGGTAGGCCAGGGGAGGCATAGAACGGGTAAGACCAATTATGTCTACCTTCTTTCACTTCAAAGTAAGCGCGAAACATGACACTTGCTCCCCGGGAGTTCGACAAAGATCGATTTCTAAGTAACCCAAACCGAGGCTGGGACCTGATTTACGAGAGGAGCACGCGCGGCTCTGGGGATCAGGGGAGTCTTTCCAGCTCATCTCACACTCCTCCATCACTCATTCGACGTTCATTCTTCGTTACTGGTTAGGTTCATTCCTCTATTTTGTCTTCCTCACGGTGACTGGGTCCCTTGCCTCCCTTCTTTATCACCATGTGTCTTCTTATCTTTGTCTTTACCTGTCACATCCGTTTTGTCCTTTTATCGCTCTTGTCCGCTGGCACTTAACCACTTTCTTTGTTGTCTTCATTTGGTCTTCCCTTCTCAGTAAAGTTTTTAATTTTGTTTTTCTTTTTCCATTTCTGTCTGTCTCTCGTTTGCAAACGTTTTACGGGCGCATGATCGTACACAGGCAAAAGTGAACGTGTGTACGCAAGCAGACAGACAGACAGACAGACAGACAGACAGACAGACAGACAGACAGACAGACAGACAGACAGACAGACAGACAGACAGACAGACAGACAGACAGACAGACAGCAGCATTTTTACCTATAAGTATATGAAGCAAAACTCCCCAGAAGTTTAAGATATCTACATCCGTACTCTAGTCACCAGCTGCTGTGATTCTGATGAAAAAAAATTAAGGATACTTTCTTAAAAGGCATTAAAATGAACCTATAAACATCTAAATGCATGTTACTGATTATTAATGAATATTATAAAAATGCGTGTAATCTAAAGCTAATAACTTTCACAACTTTCCTATAAAAAGTAAGTTTGAATGGTTGAGAAAAACATCAGCACAGATTTTTTCAGCAGTGTTATCAGTGGTTTTTTCCCCTCCGGATGTAAAACAAAAGAAGTGCGCATGCAAAGAGTATGGCCACATGGAGGGAATGCAAGCTGAGAACTATTTAATAGAAATAAAAAGGTGACTCCCTCGAAATTGGTTAGAAGCCCATTCAAGGTAAAACATTTCGCAGGGCAAAAGGCGTTGAGGAAGTTGGAATAAGAGTCCATACCACAAGCCAAAAATAGACTTTCTGTTAAAGAATTAAAAAAGAAGGAGCAGATTACGAAGATGAGGTTGATGACGACCCGAATGATGACATACTAATGCGTGGTACGATGAACGTGTGGGAGGACAAACACGATCTTTTCAGGGGCAGTAACCACAAAGCAGAGGTAAGGCTACCGCAGAGTTAGCACTGGATTAAAAGAGTTGTGGGCTCCTAGAACAGGAAACAGACGCTGAACTAACAGGTTTGTTTGTTTGTTTGTTTGTTTGTTTGTTTGTGTTTAATGCGAGCAGAACTAACATGTCGGCTGATGATGTCGTGCTCACCGTCTTGCCTATGGGTCTACAGGTAACACTACAGAGGGCTTTGGATTGCACTGAAATATTTTATTAATTCCTCTGAAAGTGTAAATCAAGCGGCTAAAATTGTTTTTGATTAGATTCTATTTGTGAGAACAGAATCGCTCGAACAACTATCCATGAGTCATTAAACAGCGTTTTAAATGAGAAAAACAACTTTCCAGAGAAAGATAAAATAAGATAGAAGTAGGAAAAAGATTAGACAGGAGATCCATGTGTCACGATCAAGGACATTAACAGCTAGAACTTATTTTCAGACAGGAAACAAGATGCTTCGGAGGGGTTGAAAAGTCGTAGTGAGCAGCATTCAGATCGAAGACTAAAGTAAAGATTTTTCCAACGACTTAATGAATTCTATCCTCGTTTCCAACGGAATGATTTAAAGGATGTTATTGACCATGGTAGGTCTTCACTCAAGGACCGAAGCAGGGTCGATTAAGCTGGCTTTAAGATTGAGGATGGTAAAGTTGAGCATCTGCTTAAACAACTTAACGGACATGGCACCTGGTTGGCGAACGGCGCTCAGCTCTGTTCTGCTTTCATCCAACGTTCACAACCTTCCTGTAAACATCTGACAGCAAGATATGTTCGTGAATAAGTCTCATTAGGCAATGAAATTGTATAGTTTTGTAGTGTAGGTATTGAGTTTGAAGGGTGAGATAACCCGGAGATAAGGGTATACATTCTGCCCCAGAGGGTGGGAATGAGGAGAAATGCTTCTGCTAGTTAGGGAAAAGGACAGTTGAAATTCTTCAGCTGATTTAATCAGGCCACGAAGAGTTTTTTTTATGTTTTCGTGGAGTTTATCAGTTTTCCCACTTGACGGAAGGCACGGAAGAATGCAGGGGAGGTAATGCACTTGCTGTGCCAGAGCTCTCTTTACAAGAAGTCTAGTAAGGTGTTAGAAGATTTGTATCAAGGATTGGCTCCACCCGAAAGGACTTGGTTATTGAGCGTCCGATAGCAAGTGGATTTTCAGAGCTATTTGCATTCCGATTAGGCTTGGGCTTAGGAAATTCCTGTTTGGAGCTATGGCTTGAGGCTGTTGTGGCTTGATGAAGTGTTCGTTCTTTTGATACCGGATTTTTAAAAAAACAGAATTCTATTCGACTGGAGTACTAGGGCTTCTATATGTTGAAATGTGCTCTTGATTCGTGACAGTGTTTTCTCTCTTGTCATCTGGTTCTACAGCTTTTCCTGTCTGCAGGGAAGTCAACCGATCAAAGTTGGCAAGCCGTGCAGCCACCCACCTCTTTACAGCGAATATTAAAGGGAAAAGCAAGTCCTATGGAAGTTGGGATCACGTGACAAACACGCTCTAAATATTCGAGCAAAATTTCAAGCAACTAAAAGATTGTTTACTTACAAACACTATAAATTTAAGGTCTGAGGTGGCTCCCGTGTCCGTCAGCCTCCTGACCTGTGGAGGTCAAAACGCTGGGCATCCTGGGTTGGAGATCGTGCAGTGATGACAAAAGCTCAGCTATGAAAGGTTAAAGGAATTGGATAGCATTGTTGCGACATAGGAAAATGTTATAAACAGTAACATGAAAGTTCAATGTAGCTGCTGAATGTTTTGACATGACAATGGTCGTGAAAGAAGTTAGAGGTTCAACGATAAATGTGTGTGAAAAATAAAGTGTGCCATTCGGAAACTGAATGAGCCTCTTTCAACGTGATTTGTTTTGAAACAGGTTGTATTGGCAGTATGGTTTCTACCATAGGTTACACTGGCAGTATAGTTTCTACCACAGGTTGTACTGGCAGTAAAGTTTCTACAGATCCACGCACACAAATGAAACTAGTGCTCCACACGACCCTATGTTTTCAAAGAGAGGATGTAAACAAGACAAGTCTGTTTGCACTACTTGTCAGCTGTCTTTCCATAAACTGTAAGCGCTTACCACTTTTCGCAGATTGCAAACTATAAATTATGATCACGCTGGCCAGTGGTTCAAACTCCTGACAGTATTGCAGCATTTTAGAGATTTTTTTTCCATAAATAGGTCTGCTGCAAAACTGCTCATATTGCTTCAGCATCGTTCAACACTTTCTTTTGAGAAAAAATCCAGAAATACTTCATACATTGGACCGAAGACGTGATTGTTAGTAAGAAACTCATTTGATTATAAGTCAATATTTATTAAGACCAATTCACCATCTGACTTTCTTTTCCCTTTAAGCGCGGACAACGGTGCCTTATCCTTAAGTATTGACAGCAATGCCTTCATGTCACTGACGGTTTTCTTGCCTCTTTATGCGTTCAGAATTTTGCCGAAAAGAGAAAGAAACCTCAGGCTGCGTCTGCAACCATTCGGCACATCGGATACATCAGTGATGTGTGTGTGTGGTTTGGAAAATGGTACCTGTTTGTTAAACATTGCAAACAAAATTATTCGCCTGACAATTTCTCATGGTTCTCATGGCCTTTACACTTTCATAATTTTGTGTCTGTCATAAAAAGTCGTTGAGCATAATATTCATTATGCACGTTCCAGAAAGAAATGATGGTCAGCCGAGGAGGAAGTGACAACAATGTATTGCTTTCTTGAGACTAAGAAAATAGGAAATCCAGCATATTTCTCGTCTAGAATGTTTACATATAAATATATATTTACATACAACTCACACAAACACAGTTCCTTGGCCAAGACAAGTGCTATTCACACAACACAAGCTGCAGAGACCAGGACCATGGAAGAGGCAGGATTCAATGATGTCGGCAGGTCCAGAAAGTTAAAGATGAGACCAAACAGTAGAAACACACAAAAAACGACAGTCAACTCTACTTACCTGGTAAGTAAGAGTAGAGGATTGAAATAAGCAACAATAAACAACAACAAATACAGGAAGCAAATAATGAGTGTTTCGTGGCTTGAACACTTGAAAACAGCTTACAGAAATATTGGTGTTGGTGGTGCTGCTAATGTATTGGCTAGAGTTTTAGTTGTTAAAAAACCCCTACAGTAATAAAAGATCTTTTAATTTCTCTTACCTTAGTAATTCAGAAAACCATCGTAGTAAAGGTATTTTTATATCTTGAAAATTTATCACTGTAAAGAAATAAAGAACTGCTTAGTTAGATATAAGATGAAGCTTCTATGTAAGAAGGTCCAGTGAAGCCAGAAAAGAAATGACCACTCTTCTAAAATGAAACTTGTAAGTGTAAAAGACACAAATTTGTTAGAACTTCTAGGGAAGAATGACATGGCATGTCCTTACGACTATTTGGCCTTAATGGAAATTATGTCAGTCGATGCCCGGATGACCGCAGAAGAGACACGATGACAACTCTGTTGCACACTCGGACGGTCATTGTCCAATCTGCAGCACGCAGGCGTGAAGAGTTAACATTAAAATGTTCAACTACAGTTAAAGACCAGAGCATGTGGTGTTCTCAAGACTCCATTCGTAGTTCTAATTAACACCTCGAACTCAAAACCGCAGAAAGAAAAGCTAGGTTTGAGAATGTTAATAAGAACTCCCGCAGCTAAGGCGAGGGAAGTATAAAGACTGTCAGTCTCTTGTGCAGCCAGTCGCACACCCGTTACACTATGAAAGGGTCGAGCTGGCGGAGTCGAACAAACCAGACTCAGTTATACTATAATTGTTATATTATAAGATGTCTCATTGATGGTTTCATGCATTCCACATGTTTTATTTATTTATTTATTTCCTCTCATACACGTGTAAAAGTGCATAGTAGGTCAGGGTTAAGGGAGGCTAATCTCGATCAGGCTGCCATGACACCGGAGCTAACCTGTCTGGTACAGTGAGCCCGACACGAGTGATAATTACCAAGTCGTTTATACAGGCGTTTTCACTAACGACAGGTAAGATGATCTGGACAGTTGTTCCTAATCTGGTCGCTATTTTCTCTGAGGGTGTAGTTAAGCGGAAGAAGACTGAATAAATAGGACTTGGAGAATCCTCATTATCTGGTTCACGAACAGTATAGGATTCTGAATTTTTTTTGGTGATTGAAGCAGAATATTCAATCCAAAATATTAAATCGATGTAAGTAATAGTTTTATCTCAGTGCTAACGGGCGAAAACCTTTATCAAAGTGTTAAAGGTTTAGTGGAGAGTAATTTCTTTTCTAGGGACTGGTTATACTATTTACCAAACATTGACTGAATACTCTGCTTCCTTTCTCGAGATACCATAACTACAAATATGACGAACGCAGATGTTGTTATTTATATGTATACTTTTATTACAGCCCAAGTGGAGAGCTGAGGCCATGCATTAATAAGATGTGTTTGTGGCCAATCGTGACGGCACGAGTTTGGCATCGTCCGTGTTTACAAAAAAGTTCACAACCCTAAACCTTTAAGGGTTTCCAGAGATTTATGGAAAGATGGATGAATATCTGTGTGTTCCTTGCACCAGAGCGTCCCTGCACATGTCAGAGAAGCTCCATGCAGTAAAAACTTCGGTTCATAGTGTTTTCAGTGTGGCAGCTCTTGTTTATGTCTTGTTTTTCTTGTTGAGCTGTCACAATAAGAGTGTCTGTCGAAAGAAGATAGTCATGCATGGTGCTAATTATGCTATATTTGGATGCGGTGCGTGCAAAGGAGGAAAACAAGGCCTGTTATTTCTTTCGATTGGGCAACGAAAGATGGCGAACCTCAGATGGTAGCGAGTCCTTGTTCATGCACCTTTAGCGGTGAAAGAACTACAATAGGACCTCTGCAATAATAACTTTTCAAAAGAGACTGTTTCTGGTCTGTTTGCCCTGCACGAAATAATGTAAAAATAAATTTAAGTATATTTTAAAAGCGACTGCTTGCTTATTGGATGATCGGTTATTTTCACTCAAAATCACATCGCCTCAGCCACATCGACCATCCACCTAAGTCAAATCGACCCCGCCATGACCGTCTCGTCCCATTCGTCTATCAGGCCGGGGTCGATTGGACTGTTGTTGGACGATCTGGTCATGGCGGGGTCGATTCGACTCAAGCAGGGGGTCGATATGGCTGGGCGCTATGGTTCTGGCTAGAAATGACCACTGACCCGTGACATCAATTGCACTGCCGTGGAGAGTTAGTTCCCTTATAAATCTTCAGTCAAGCGCCGACAAGAGCAAAACAAGTAGGCATGAGCGAGCAAAAAAGCACTTCGACGGGATTTCAAGCGCTTTATCTTCAACATTTAATCAAATAAACTTGAATTTCTAGGTGTTTGGTTTAATGCTTTGTGAAATGAAAGCACGCCAGTGAATTTTCCTACACAGTTACAACCTGATTTTGGTGGATTTTAGCAAGTCTTAATAGCGAGGTTTTACTGTGACACCACATCACAGAAAGTGAGAGGCACACACACATATATATATATATACCCATTTAGAAAAAAAAAATAAACACTCGGAGGCACAGGAGCACAATGTCAGAGGGCATTAAGTACGCTTTACAAGCTCAGTCATTATCGTCTTCACACGAGACAGCAAAATAAAGAGATGGAGGAACAAACTTCTAGAAGCAGAACTTTTAAGGTAAGTACACGGTATTTTTCCATCATACACCGACATTAGAGATGATGGCATGCACGAGACTTTCAATTGACTGAAACACCATCTACAAATCCTCTGCAGGTCAAGTTTGGCTCTCAAGAAGACCCTCGATATTAAAGGCGGTATGAGGTTACCCTTCTCGTAAGGCAAGAGGACTTTATCCAAACGACCGGATATTGTTTCTGACGGGTCAGGCGGCCGAGATGGATGGACACTCGGCAAAGTATGAAGAAAATTATTGTCAAATAAACGCTGTACCTATCAGACACACGCCTTTCCGACAGGGTTATATTCTATCCCTCTTGCTGCCTGGTCCTAGTACGTCATTAGTAGCGGGAAGTGAAGCTAGTGGTCTCCCCTGCTAAAACCAGAAAACCCCCCTATTGAGATTTCTAGCACTTTCGCAGATAAATGCGTGGTGGGTAGGACAGACACAGGAGAGAAAAAAAATCTTAACAAAGTGTGATGATAGCTATGAACATAACACCCAGCAGAGGGCGCTGTGTTTGCGGAGGCCAGAATAAATGATGCGTTTCCTTTCGTCTGGAGGTTCCCGTGGTGGGAAAACTCTGGGTCGGCTCCATACAGTATGTATACAACGACAGATAGATTTACCTCCTCTTGTGCCTTGGGTTCAGACACCGTCTCTTCTGTGTTAGGAGGACTCTGCTTGGGAAACGGGTTTAGTCTTCGGAAATTACTTATCGATGTCAAAGCTTATTTCCTTGTTCATCATGTCGAACAGAAGAGATCTGAAGGGATTTAGACAGGAAATGAACCAAGTATGCCACGATATGAGGAAAATAATAGTAGTGACGGTAATAAATGATTTGGATGACAACGACGATGCAGCAACGACAACCATCCACGATGACGCATTTGGTGTGCTGGACTAAGTTTTCCTTTATAATTTCTTGATGTTGGAGACGTGGTACTTCTTGATCTCATTGATTTAAAGACAGGTAGAAAGAAAGAGTGAAATAGTGAGAGTGAGGGGAGAACATCCAGCCAGCACACCTTTCTCAGACTTTTTTTATCCCATGAAAGCCTTACTCCTAATGCTGCAATCAATAGAGCTAGCTTAGTTTATGATTTGAATTCTGTCAATGGTCTAGACATTAACGAGCGGTACCTTCAGCTTTTTGCAAGCTTTATAATCCTTTGAAATGTTACTTAAGAGGTTAGTATATTTATAATAATATATACATTTTTAACCCTAACTTGTTTGAAAACTATTTTCTGGAAGGTTATGGAGCCAGAGAGAGGGTTTGTCCATGTTACTCCAGAGAATATTTATTTTGGATACCAAGTGCAAGGGTTACCATAGAAATCAGAAGAGGAGGTTACTCAAGGTTCCCGAGAAGGAGTTTATTCCCGAATGCCAAAGGAGGAAGGGTCACCCGGGGTGCCAAACAATCCAGGCCTTCTACGATAGTGATTGAAGATCCCTACTACACTATGTACCCTTTCCTCCTGGCTTCATCCAAAATGGCGCTGACAAGGAAGTTTCTCCACTAAGATGGTAGAAGGATGTTTTCTTGTTGCGTTCCAGCCTGCAATCCATCTCCTCTCCCCCAACTCTAATTACGCCCCCTTTCTACGTTGTCGCGCGAGCAAGTGGCCGCTTTGCTCTCCCTTCCCACTGGCCGGGACTTGGGTTCTGAAGCTGAGCGGAAGTCCACTGTCGTCTGCTGTTGATTAAACACTTACCAGACCCAGAAGCTAATGGCCGGCCATTATACGGACGCTTCGCCCGAGGAAGCCGCGATAGGTTCGTCAAAAGATGGAGGATCGACTGGCTTTTAAGTCCCCGTGTTTGCGCAGGGATTTTGTTAACAGAATGAGGTACGGTGCTCAAGAATACAATCCCTCGTGCCTTCTTGGTGACAATGCGGCTTGCTCCGCTGTCATTCATGCGAGCAAACAGAGAAAAGTGCAATGGCTTTACCTTGTGGTCCATTTCGGAACAGGTTTTAAAACAGGATGTCCGGAATGGTAGAGAGAAACCACGGGATCAAGCTTGGTGAAAGGCAACATCGTTTTGTTTTTAGGTAATGAGTGGCTGGGATAGAAAAGCTAACAGCTTGCTTCTATTCTAAGCAATACTATTAAACTCACCGTAAGACTAAATACTTTTAGCGTGTTGTTTTAGCAAGAGGACATGGTGACGAAGAATAAATTACAGGGAAGGGGATGGAAGATAGAGAAGGATAGAGAGGGTGTGTGTGTGTGGAAAGAAACTATAACAAAGAGTTTTTCCGTTGCAGTTATTACAGCTCTACCAAAAAAACAGAAAACAAATATTAAAAATAAAGGATTTGTGGTGATACTTACTTTGCCAACAAAGCCGAATTTTGAGAGACCTAAATACATTTATTTTTGGAGAACAGAGATACAAAATACAGAAATCTTGACACTAGTTCATCTAATAGACAAAATCCACATCATTTTAAAATTTAATAACAATTGAACCGTCTATTTAGGAAATTCATAGCAAGTTGACTATCTTTTATGTGCTTTGAATTTCTAAACTATTAAAAAGCATATAATCCATCTTGACGTTGAAAAAGTGTATAATCCATCTAGGCGTGGAAAAAAACTTTCGCCATTTTGTTAGTAAATAATACCCGACAATTTTTCTTTCCTATACAGCGTCTACAGTGTCGTCTTCGAAGCATCTTATGGCTCAACAGATAACATATAACAGGCTTATAACATTGGATCTGAGACAGATTATTCCTTAGATGACCGGTAGACGACTCCAGACGGAAGGCGACGATAGGGCAAGATGATGAATGTAATTTTCTGGACGTTCTTGTTCACTGCAGAAATAACACAACAAAACCAGACAGTTGAAAAAGGCATAAACTCATTACCGTATCACATAACTGGCATTCTTCTACCCACTACCAGTCTTCATAGACGGCAATTTGAGCTCTTAAAAAAAAACCAATAATTTTTAATGTTGTGTAAAGAACTCTTTTTCAAGTCACGTCTTCATGTCTTCAGTGGAAATTATCATGGACAGCTCTCAGACTGTTCACCACGGCTTGCGATGAAGGCAAATGGCGACACCATAAGCTTAATTACACATTAAATACGAGAAAACATATATTTAACATCTGGGAAAGTGAGCTGCAGACGATGAAGAACCCGACAGTGAACTGGATGCCATAGACAGACCCAAGACTGACGATCGTATGACAAACGGTGGAAGCAATGAAGTCCTCAGACAGAAAGGTTCCAGAAAGTACAATAGACCTGTTTCAGATACAGTGTAGAAATAGGGAAATGCTTTTGTTTACTTTTCTCAGTGCGGTTTCCTTTGTTAACGAAGAAAGAAATGATGAAAGGACAGAGTTTCTATTTTAATATGTTTTCTTCGCTGTCATTGAGGATCACTTGCCAATCACTATTATCATTGCCACCATGATTAGCACAAAACACATCATTTTAAGAAACTGAAGGAAAATCAGGGACAAGAAAAATTAACAGAAACTAACAATAAACAAAGGTAAAACTACGAAATAACAACAGAAAAAAAGAAAACACATAATCTAGCACAAAAATAGGAGAAAATGAGAAAAGTTTAAGAAAAACGCGAAAGAAAAAATAAAATAAAATAAATAAACAATAAGATTGAAATGAAAAGGAACTGCAAGAAAAGAACACATAAAAGCGGCTGATATAGATATCAGATCAAATAATAAAGACTAGTGATGAAGTGATGAAGAACGAAATATTCATGCTCATGAACGGCATCGAGTGAAGTGGGAAGAGGAGGGTTGGGGTGGGAGTAGGAAAGTGTGTGAAGACTAGAAGGGAGTAGTCATGAGTGGCTTGCCTCTAAGCCTCCTTGCGACTTTCTGTGGGCAAACAGTCAGCAAGTGGTCCTCAGCCTCTCCAGGCCACCTTCCTGGAAAATAAGGGCTGAGGATGAGCAAATAAAAATTAAGCGTGACTCTCGTGCAAATATGGCGCGGGTCTAAACATGTTCTTGTGCTCCGGCACATAGAGAATATGCATACATAGACACACGCACGCGTGCGCACACACACACACTTGCAGAAACACTCCTTTTTCTTGGAGACTAAGATGACAAGCAAGCACACAGGTAAAGAAAAAAGTTGATCAACACGATATGGATGGAAATTCAGAGATGGGGGTCACAAACAGACAAGCTAGCAAGGGTGGCAAGAGGTTGTCATATTTGCCACAAATACTGACCGGAGAGAAGAAGCTAGGCCATTCACCATAACCGGGTCTGAATTATTAAGTTATGGAGATTTCATGAAGAGTGAACACTGCAACGCTTCGCCGTTTCAACAGCCTGATGCTCAGACTAGGAGTGTACATCTTGTTTGCGGGTGAAAACCTGAATTAGCTGGACCTGACAGTTCACACGTGGACACGCTAATGCTGTGGGAATAGCGCGTGCATATATCTCACCCCACCTCACCACACCACACCATACCACATGACATAGAATTGGATGAAGTTATTACCTGGTGCTGTGACAATTTCTTTTAAAACCTAATATCACCAAAACCAAAAGAACTTGTCTTGAACTTCCATAGGAAATTCTACACCAATCAAGAAGAGGTAGACAATCAGGGAACATTTAAGTACTTGGACACCATCTTCGACAAGAGACTTCGATGATATACAAACACTCAAGCCATCGTGAAGAAGGTTCAACAGCGTTGCTTCCTTTTCTGGAAGCTGAAGCCATTGTCAGTCTGCCAGAGATTTTTTGAGTTACTTAAAAATTTCCTCCTCCTCCTCCTCCTCCTCCTCCTCTTCCTCTTCTTCTTTTCCTTCATTGGTTTCACCCTTCACATTTGGAATCCACCTCTTATTGTGAGATTAATGCTTAGCAGGATGAGGTCAACAGAAACGAGTTATCTATCCTGATTCTCTCACCAAGGATGATGGCCCTTTAAAAGGCTATAGCAGCGCTGCAAACCCCAGTAATCTATGAAATATGTGGTATTGAAAAAAGTTAGACAGACCAGCGCACACACACACACACACACAAATCCCATAGCCAGATAAGAGCTATAAATAGAGCTGCTGATGTATTTTTCACCTCATTCTGTGTATAAATATTGTCTTTTTATAGATAAAAGCTTTAACACGTTTTTAAGGTCTTTCTTTCCCGCTGGTGTGGTCTCCTATGCAGGTGCTGCAACAGTCCGCTACATCCGTCCATCGGAAGGGGAAGGTGACCGCCTGTTTCCTGTCTGAACAAGCAATGTTGACGATCTGAACAGAGGACCGCGGACATCAGGTGTCCAGACAGGACCAGGTGGTCAGTTCTCTGAAGCTAGACAGTCTTTTTACGTGAATGCCACTGGATACAATATCTTTTTCTTGTTTTTTTTCATCTTCTCCATCTCTTTTGTATTCCATTTCCACATTTTTTTTATCTCTCTTATTTCTCCCTTTCTCGCATCAATGGACCTACGCTGCCCACTCTCGCCACAATGCGCACATGAAGGTTTCAATAATATGAAGAAAAATCTTTCGAAAGTAAAATTCAAAGGAGTTTCTAACAATGAACTTTAGATATTCCTTCGATACAGTTCTGTTCACATCAGGAAAATCGTTTGTCGCCCACGGCTAATGTAAAACAAAGCAAAACTTCTGATAATACAATTCTCTTTGCTCTTTGGAAATCCACTGGTTAATTAAACAAATCCTCTGTTTTCTAACGAATTCATGTGATTTGTGTAGTTTTACGGGTCATTATTTTCGGTGTCACGCAGCTGCTGGTATAGAGTTTCTGTAAACGGACTCAGTTTGATATTGTCACGTGAGCAATAATTGTGACTTGTTAATAACTGGTGATGCTTTTGTCAGCAAGGAGGTGTTTTGTAAAGGTGAACAGACCATTTTTGCAGTAGTTGGAGCTATTACAAACAATGTGTCACACACGAGAATGTCACCAGTCTCTCTCTCACCTGTACACGCGTCTTCCCCAACACACCACACACACACACACACATGATGAAAAGAGAAAGAAAGAAAGTTTTAGTTGTCAGAAAATGTCAGAAAAATATATATTGAAGGGAAGAGACCGAAAGTCGCAAAGGTAAGAAGGAAAATAGAGATAAATAAAGGCGAGAAGAGAGAAGGAAGAAATGAAAAATGCTACACCACTCAGAGAGTGGATGTTCAAACGTTGTTTTCCTAACCGAGGCCCTGCAGGAAACAAACCCTGTGATCTTATATAGAAACACCTAGAGATTGCCAGAATAGAGGCCGAGAAGCTCTGTAATGGATACCAGGCCACTGCGGAATCCCAAGGAATGAGACAGCAGATCAGCTGCTTAGCTTGGATCAAGAGTACAGCAGCCAGACATCAATACTAGTGTTCGCATGAGAAAAAAGACTCTTATGAAGACTGCAATGTGACCCACACCCACAAGTGACATTTACCATTATCTAGAATGATTGATACAGGTAGTGATCTTAGGAATTAGTACACGTCACTTCTATGTTCAAGAAGATGAAGTCGGGACTCTTCCTGTGGAGTAGAAAATCAAACTCGACCACAGCCTCAAAAAATTTCCTTTACTGAAGGCAAAGATGAGGCATGGGCAACAGATTCTCAACTCCCAAGAATTCTCTATGGGAGCGAAAGAAACTTAGAGGACAATGCGTCCTGAACGCTGACCTGAAAGTATAGCCTAGTGACTGAAAAGAATAAGAATGAAAAGGGATGTGTAAAAATTATTCCCAGTTCAACGCCAGGTCAGCCACATTGCTCGTGTGCAGCTTCATTTACATGCAGCTTGAAAGGAGAATTTCTGACAACGGAATTACATGTCATAGGAAACAAAGGGGAGAGGTTAGAATTGTTTTAGTGCAGAAGAATCTCGTTTAACCTTATGCCTCAAAACAAATTTTATCCAATAACATAAAAAATAAAGAAGATCCAAAATGAAGCAGCAATATGAAATATGAAAACAATTGAAGTCGGAAAGGATAATGTATAAAACGTGCAAACATCGTATTATTTAATGACTCTTCTGAAGTAAATGACTTTCATCGTTTAAAGGAATTTTCATGCTATGTTTAAAAGCATACCAAGCTACAAGTCCAACGAATTCAGTGTGGTATATTAAGCTTCTAACACAATATTGCTCTGGCTAATCCTATTTCGTTTGGATAGCGAGTATATAAGTGCATGGTACTTTGTAGAAACTTTTCTGAAAGGTAAGAATCAGATAAATGATCAGCGATGTGCGTGGGTATATTTATTTATTTGTTATATATATGTCTGTTCTTCTGTGTAAAACTATCAGCATCAGCATCAGCATCCTCTCCTCCTCCTCCTCCTATTCCTCCTCCTCCTCCTCCACCTCCTCCTCAACACAACATTTGATTAGGACGTACTTTTCAAGAAAAAAGTCAACAAACCGGATGTCGTCGTCATTAGTTTCATTAATGATGTTTGTCAATACAAAGTAAGAACAGATCACGAAACTTTTCTCAAATGAGAAAACATTTCAGAATCTTGATATTTACAAATACAAGCGATGTTGTGAAGTTGGCAAGTTTGGCGAATATTTGTGCACGATGTTTGGTACAGCAGGCGGTACGCGACATTAAGTGAAAGGTTTTCACATTAAAAAAATAAACAGAGGCGGTAAGAAATTTAAAAGTCATTCGTTTACTAGACAAGCACTCAGACACGCAAGAAACCACGAGAAAAAAAAAACAACTCTGAAAATTAAATCATCATGGAAAAAAATTGCTGGATATTGAGGAAGACAATTACAGACAAATTCCAGGGTGGACATGAGAAAAAAGACTATGATTCTAGAAAAACCTGGCGCACGTGCTTGTGAACACGCTTGCACGCAGAAATTACACACACCCACTCACGTCCAGGGAATTAGGAAGAAAGAAAGATGGAGAGAGAAAGAAAGAGAAACTGTAGTCTGCCCTCCTGTGTCCCTTTTCGAACTGGTCTTGCCACTTGTACTTTACAAAGAACACTTCTTGATGACCCCGTCAGAACCTAGCCCTCGCCAACCTAACAGAATGGAAAACACCGACTAACGCCCCCCTCTGACCCCGATCCCAGGCAGGGAGGAAACAAAAGACACACAGTCATCAACAACAGACTCTGTGTCGTCTGACTGGTCATCAAGGTCTAATGAAGGTATGTAGTAACGGAAAAGCGATGCCACTAAGTCATCATTATCATTCTACTGGCAGAGCCGCGAGGGTCGTCAAAATGGGATTGCTATTCGCCGAGGATCATGAGTCACGTGTTATAGGATGTTGATAGCCTAGCAAATGTTTGTTTACATGCCATCATCATGTCTGTTTTAGCATCACTTTTGATCGACTGCCTCCTATTCAGCCTGGCGACGCATTGTCCTGAGCTTCCAGCGAAGGTATGCAAATAATGTCTTTACAGTCCTTCCTTTTCAGCCAGGACGAGTTTAAAATTCTTGTTGATGTTAGTGCAAACAATGGGCAGGTGAAGAAAGAAACTAGAAATGTGGAGTGAAGAGGTCAAGACTGAGTGTCAAAAATCTTTCAGCTTGGCAGGCTGAAACGATGGAGGGTTTGGAAAAAGAAAAAGAAGAAAAATATAACAACTCGGATGGACAGGAACGGTGAGTAAATAGTTATTATCCACTACCTCCCAATGTGTCAGCCATGATATAACAGAAAGGCTCGACAAACATATGGCCAAACTGTACCAGGACAAATGGAGGTTTAACGATAACAACAATGATTCTGGTAAATATGAAAAAATGTTACATCTCATTCTCTTGGACTCGAACATCTCTCTAGCGACTGCGAAGAACAGACACTAGTCGAGCTACTCTGCGTAAATTAACACAACCATTTACATACTCCACCATTTTCTTTGTCTTCGATCTATCTTTCCAAGCTTTCATCGGTCATTGCTTTCCACCAGCCTATTTTCTAAACCGACTTTTTCAAGCGTTAATATCGCCTTTTCCGCGCCTTAGAGTGCCAGTAAAACATTTGTCCCTCTGACATTTATGGCCACTATCTAGGTATGAAAAAAAAGGATGCGAAAACCCACTCAAAAAGCACTGATTCGACAAAGCAAACCTATTCGGCATCACACTGCCGCCTTTCAAGCAATAAAAAAATACAGAAATGGTCACATGACACAAGCAACCACCGAAGAATGTTATATGAACGACGAAGTTTGGCATCAACGATGAAGTACTTTTCTCGGACCTTGATTCAGGGTTCATTGTGGCAGTTAATACCCGAGCGAAGGTCCCAGACAGGATTGCATTCCATCAGGACCAGAGTGTCTGGAACTGCTGCAGAAAGGTGTGTTTGATGCAATAGCACGATGTGATAATAAATGTGTTGAGGTGTCGGTTGGCAGGCGCCGAAAATGGTGTGGATGAACGCAAGCACTCACTTTCTCATGTTGATCTGCGAATCACAGAACGGCTTTTAAATATCGTTTGCTCGTCCTACCCGCCTCCTCTCTGTCTGCGTATTTGTCTCTGTTACTATCTCTCACATGCCTGCATACAGATCGCTAACATTGCACAACAGCCGTTATCCTAATTATCCTAATTAACAACACGTCTTGTTTGTATTTCCCTGTGTGGGGGCGAGCTGAATGCGCTGTACACAAAGGACAGACAGACGATCGTACAATCGTCAGCAAGCATATGACACCACGGGAAAGCATGTATAGAAGTGAAGATGGGAGACATGTGTGAATCGCAACACTTCACACTCATGTCTCAGATAACACTTACAATGTATCTACATCCCACACATACAGAACCTTGCAGTCAGACAGACCGACTTACTGATGCTCAGCAAAGCATAATAAATTAACCAAATTTCCTGTTACCAAACATCCCTCTCCACTCCACATTTGAAATTGTACCCCGGTGCTGTAACCCACAAAGTTCTGTTACTGCGTTTTTATCATCACTACACCGAAGAAAAATAACATTTGCTCTTTTTTTCTGTCAGTTTGTTTATGACTAAATAACAAATAAATAGCAAAAACTGTACTACCGAAGTATGTTTCGGCCCGCGATGTCCCGAATGGGTCATGCCCGTTGTCACACTACATTTGCGGGAATGATCTAAAATTAGGCTGCCTTGTCATCTAGGGAGGGGGAAATTGGTGTTTTACTCCAATCCAGAAACTAAGATTATATCAAAGCAAGGCAGTCAGCCCTGTAAACAGATGTCAAATGCAGAAAAAAATAGTTTGCCCGAGACGAGATCTGAACCTAGGACAGCCAAACTTCGCTGTATTGGTGATAGACGCTTACCGTTGCGCCACCGGACCGCCCTCGTCAGCTGAGGAAGAGAACAAACTTTGATGGAGACATTTCATCAGATGTGAAAAGTTCAGACAGCTATTTATTAGGTTCATAAAGTACACACCGGATCACTTTTGCTTTAAGAAGTTGTAAAATTCCATAAACTATTCAACTGTTCAATTTGTTTTTCAGAAAATAACTCTCAGGATCCGCTGTGAAGAAAACAAAAGTAGTAAAACCGATTGTGCTCCGCTGCCAATCGCCGCCATGACCGATAAGAGAGCCGTTAGTGGGATCAATGGCGAGGTTGGGTAGGACGTTTCCATCTCATTACTCACGCTGTTCTATGTGAAGACCATTGTTGGTAAGTTCACACTCTCATTTCATGTTTTCCAGTTCGTTTGCTTTGAGAAATACTGTTTGTTGGTCAGAAAATTAAACTGCCTAGACGCAGGTGATCGTAGTTAACGTGTCACAATTGGAAACAAAGAGTTGAGCTGCAATATTACTTTCTGAAATCGTTTGCTTTCCTATTTTTAATGTTTTAATCGACAAATGTTGATCAAGAAAAGATTTTAATACACTATTACACTTTGAATGCTGTTAATATCATGCCGATTATGAAAAAAATGTACAATCCGCGTGGTCACGTGACTTCAACTCTTGGAAAACAAGAAATGTTGATGTATGGACTTTACTTGCAAAGTAAATTTCTTTCTTAAATTAATACAGATATACAGCTTTTTGTCTGAATAAAAGTAAAATGTTTTTTTTCTACTTTTTCTTTAGTGGTGACCAGATGAAGTGTTCATAGTCGAAATGAGAACCCAGCTGTCTGACTTTTTGCAAAGTGGGAAATATGGACAGTCACAGACAGTTGAGATCAACAGCCTTGTGAAACACTCCCCTTTCTCTCATTAATAAGCTAGAAGAAAGGATCTTTGGACAGATGTACTTAACACCATCAAGTCAAGGCTTGTTTCTTGTCATCGCCAATCTTCTCTGCTTCTGTTGCAGCACAAATACAAAACTGTGGTATTGTTTGCAGAGAAAAGCTGTGAACAGCCAGAGTTCATGAATGCATAATGAAGAAGACCCAGGTACTCCTTGCCTTTCACGAGCAACTTGTTTGTAATAGTATTTTGTTGTTTAACTATACATGTCAGCAGCAAAGGACTTATCATGGCAAGACAGTTAAGAAACAGTCACATCAGTCAAGGCATTAGGAGAAACTTTTGCAGAAGAAACTGCAAGAGAAGCTCTGAAAAATTAGTTCAAGAACAAGCTTAAAATATTTATCATTTTATGAAAAGCATGCAGCAAAAGATATTTTAATGTCAGTCTGAAGTGTTAAGCGGAACAAAAAATACATTTTCTGAAAAGAACTCAACAATATGAATCCATTGATATCTAAACCATGGCATAGCTTAACTAGAACCGTTACATCATTATTAAACGTTTTTCTTTGTTTTTGAATGCTGGCATAGATAAGTGTTATGGTTTAGAGCAGTGACATTTGCTTGAAAGTGATAGTACTAATATTTTCAGTATCTGGATGTCTGAAAGAACTAGAGCAGTTTACTGTGTTGCATAGTGCTGCCAGACAATAGTTTTAGTCGCTTAATACTTAATTCTTGTACTGACATTTAAAAATCAAGATTTTATTCATTTCTGCGTTTAAGCATATTAAAATATCAAAAATTTATATCTTGAAAACTAGTTCACCTATAAAAAAAACTTGGTATCACTGAAAGCAGGATGAAAAATTTACTTGTCTGTGTACTTTTCGTTTGCTTATCTCTGATTAAAAAATAAGCTTGGAGTACCTGCTACATGTACTAATTTTTCCCTTCATCAACCTATTCAATCATTCACCCAGGGTTAGACAAATATCCATCCAGCAAACATTGCATGCCGCAGCCATCGAACATCCGACAAACAAGACACAGGCAGCCTGCTAGTCTATATTTGTTACATATGTAGACTTATTGTCGAGGTTTTTAAAAAATATTCCTGTGTGTTTGTGCAACACCACCGTGGAGGCTAGAATATACATGTCATGTGTGCAGGGAATGATGGAACCATTGTCCTCAGCCGCGCCACCAGAAAGAAATAAAATATTAACTTTTGGCTTTGTGGCGACCGAAAGCCATAATCATAACGAAAGCCCCGGATGACACGTCACCGGTTTTACCGGCCCAAGCGCTACGTCACTAGGCTCCCTGCGCTGAGATACTCCTTTCGTCCGCGAAGTCACCAGAATAAAAGTTAACTAACAGATCCTATTTCGGCTGCTCAAGGTGGGGCGTCTCAGTTTGTTCAAAAAGTTTTCTAAGTTCAGGATCTTCGAACAACCAAAGGTGTTCTTTGAAAACTCTCCCACTCTCTGTCTGTCAGTCTCTCATTGATTGCGCCTGGAGGATAAGAAGATTTTCAAATAATTTTCTCGATTGCCTGATCGATGAGTAGATTTCATAAGATAATGTAACATCATATGATGAACTATGATGGACTTACTAGAGCCATTCGTGAACTTCTCCCGCAAACTTCAGGACTCAGAATGGCGGTAATGTGACCAGAAAACTCTGCTAAACAATGTGTCCTTCGACCTCTGACCCCTTACATTATTTTCGACGATTATCAGGTCTTTCGTAGGTTATCATGATGTCAATATTAGCGCAGTATCAACAGGAGAATGACAGAGTATTGTTGCTGTGATGTGGTGCCGCCTTGGAATTGCCAGGCAGTAATCAGAAGGGAGGTTAGCCACCCTCCATCATTAACTTTTATTTGTTTCTGTTTCTGTTTTTTTATACAAAATTCAGGTAATTAAGCAGCTCGCAAGATCCACAAAAATACACAATAAACTTATGGTGGAGAATCAGCGTTTCAGACACAGCAATCTATCGTACACGCAGAAGGATGCATGCGTTTCTTCAAGCATCGAGAGGAAGAAGGAAAGGCCAGTCATAAATAAAACAGAGAAAGCTATGATGCACGCAAGGCAGCAAGCCATCACTCACACCGACAAGAAACTTGGAATCGATCGAAAAATTACAGAAAAAAAATCAAAGAAGCAAGTCAGCAATCAGGCGAGAACTAGTGAGCAAAGAAAACAAACATGTAAAGAGAGAGAGAGAGAGTAAAGGAGGCAGGTTAACAGAGAAACTGCTCTAGCTAACAGGTTTTTCATAGAAAAGGGTTGGTAACAATCGGCAAGAGGAAATGCTTGGTTGCTTCTGATGAATACGGAGCCGGGGATGCTGGGAGGTTCAATGGTGGAATGCGGACTGTCAACATTCTTACAGAAGAAAGGCGGGAAACGAACGCCAGCCCCAGGGATAGGCCAGGGATTGTCCGGGGCTGGAAGCTGAGTGTTTGGATGTTGGGGAGTAGAGGATGGTTTGGGAGCTGTGTTCAACGACCTACAAAGCATAGGTATTTGTGGAAACAGAAGCTCATAGATCAAGCAGGCAAGAATAACAATACAAAAAGACAGGAAGAGAAGAGTAAAGCAATTAAAGGATAAAAAAAAATAAAAAGAATAAATAAAGATAAGGAAGAAAAAGCAATAAAGGAGAGAAAAGGAAAATGGAGATGAAGTATAGAAGAAGAAATGTAAATAGAACGAAATAAAGAAAGACAAAAAAATAGAAAGAGAGGGAGGAAGACAAATAGAGAGAGAAAGAAAAAAAAGAATAGATGGTAGTAGGAAACGAGAAACGTGATTACGGAAAAGGAAAAAAAAAAAAGAGAAGACAACCTGTTATCGAAGTAATGTTGAGTCACTCCATTGGTCTGATATTGGGAATGCTTAGTCGATCAGATGATTAGAATGTTTCCTTCTAACAATTACAACTTCGTGATAAGTGAAACATCAAAAGCTCTTCTGTATACCACGAAAAAGCAAGATAATACACACGACTCAAGGTGTGTTTCATCATGAAGTGTATATCGTATATCCCCCAACTCCCACCCCCTCCCTGTGTACAGCTTTTATCTGTACAAAACTGTAATCACGCCGAACCCATTAAGACTAATCAGAAGTTTGTTAAAAAGAAGACTTCGTGGACTAAAAGCTGGCTAAAAAGGGAAACTGAAAGAGAAAACAGAATTTGTTTTATCCCATACCACACACACACACTCCAAAGAGATAGTCAACGCTTCGCGGAGAGTGGAAAAGAGAAACATTAAAACGCTTTCCGGCCTGTAATTGTGACTTTCGACTGAATGACATTTGCAGAGAGGAAAATCTATAATGCAGACGAGAAGGACTGTAATTAATACTGAGAAATGAGACACTGCACGCCCACACCTGCACACGCTGGGCCGTAACGGAGAATGTCATTGTGAAAACCTGAGAGTCTACACGCCTTCCTGACTTTTATCCTGCTTCACTCACTCACTCACTCACTCACTCACTCACTCACTCACTCACTCACTCACTCACTCACTCACTCACTCACTCACTCACTCACTCACTCACTCACACTCACTCACTCACTCACTCACTCACTCACTCACTCACTCACTCACTCACTCACTCACTCACTCACTCACTCACTCACTCACTCACTCACTCACTCACTCACAAGACATAGGTGTGCAAACATAACTTGCAAGAGACTGTACACTCCGACATGATATCCTTGAGTATAAGAAGGTGGGAAAGGGAAAAGAAAGTTCTAGAAAGACCAGTCGGTGGGCAGCAAGAGAGGGAGAAACATCGACGGGAACTTGTTAGACTTGCTGGGATTTTATTCCTCCTTGTTATTGGTACAGCTGGGTGGAATTTTATATGTTTAATTAATATCTGGTCATGATAAGTATTGACTAGTATTGAGTAATATCGATGTTTATTATTATTGGAGGATGTTAGCTGTGTAGTCTGTGTGATGCTGCTGTCCTCTCCGCTGTTGCTCCTTCTCTGTCATCTCTCCCTTCCTTTTCCTCTCGTCTGTCAATTCCATCTCTTTCAGTTAATCGTGGCGCAGCCGGTCTATGAACAGGGCGGGCCGGTTACACATATTTTATACTTATATACACCCAAGCTCACAAACTCCCACACATGCACTCTGTACATTCTACAGTAAACAAAACCAGAGGTTGAGAGTACGCAAATACAGAAGACAGAGATAGGTAAAGGGGTAGAAAATAGATAGGTATAAAAGTAGGTAGATAAGTATTTAGGGAAGTCGCTTATTAGATAGGTAGGTAAGCTAATAATCAGGTAGATAGGTAAATAAGTAGCAGTTTACTAGGTTGGTAATGAGATAAGTAAACAGGTAGATATGGTGGTAGGTAAATAAGTACATATGCAGGTAGGTAGTAGGTTAATAGGTATGTAGATAACAGAGGTAGGTAAATAGGTAGGTAGTGAGGTAGGTAAATATAAACACAGGTAGGTAGTAGGTTAATACATAGGAAGATCGGTAAGTAGATAGATAGCTAGACAAATAAATAGGTCGATAGAAAGGTAATTAGGTAGATAGGGAGGTAGGTGGGAAAATAGACATATAGGTCCAAAGGTAGGTAGATAGGACAAAGAAAGATAGATGCACACGTACTTGTAAAGTCAATGTACATTTGACCCTACTAGGTAAAGGTTAAACAAAATAACACCAGAAAATATTGCAGTTACTTCTTCTCCTTCAGCTGGC
Source organism: Pomacea maculata (assembly GCA_004794325.1). NCBI lineage: Eukaryota > Metazoa > Mollusca > Gastropoda > Architaenioglossa > Ampullariidae > Pomacea > Pomacea maculata. Next base: position 64,593 of record SRHC01003643.1, on the reverse strand, counting down.
TGAGTCAGTCGCAAGTGTACAGAGACATCAGTATGTCACTACTGAAACTGGTTTCTCCAAGACTCCTCCACCTTATTCACGGTTTGAAATACCTCTTAACCCTCTTTCCATTGAGTCCAGTCTGATGGACCGAAGGCCTTTGAAAAGTTCACGCAAGAAGTATATTTAAGAAAACACGAAAAAGCTTCAGCCCTGCTTCAAGTGGATGGAGTTTATCAAGCATCAGCTCAAAGTACCACCCAGAGAGGTTACCGTTTAGTCTGCACCACCATTCCTACTTCTTTTTGGTTAATTGAAACCAAGAGTAAAATTGTTAACGAAAGGACCAGATGGCACCCAATGACATTGGATGTGGTTTCTCAATTTTGTCAAGAATGTGTTTAAGGTTTGCCCTTTACTCATACAAATAACGAAGACAGAGAAAAAGTCATCAGGAAAGACCACAAGACATGGACTTCTAGTAAAGAGGTCTGGAGCCGCCAACTTCCTGTGAGAAAAGGAAGAAAGGATTGTGTATCTTCAATGGTGCCAGTTCTGGAGACGAAACAGAGAATCCTTTTCCTGCAGCTTGCAAAATCTATGGTGTCACGTGGTAGCAAAATGTAGGCAGGTCGTACTCTGGTTCAAATGGTTCTATGCCCTGTATACAACAAAACAAACAGTATTGTTTCCAAATTCATACTGTTGATACCAAAGAGAGTAGATCAGTGGTTGATTTTCTTCCATCCCATTCAACTGCAGTACCAATCGCCGCAACCCCCGTTACAAAGAAAAGAAAACCTCTCTGAAAGACAGCTCTCACCCCCACTTCCGATGAAGCCATTTTAACTGCAGGGGGTAATCATCGCCCAACTATACACAAACTATAACCTAGACCCCTTTAGGTAGAAAAGCATCTGAAGCTGTCCAGATGAACCCTACATCTCAAAGGTCAACCATGGGAGTCGTACGACTGCTCAGTAACTCTGGTCACACTAACGAAAGTTAACGAATTGACTCGACCAGAAAACAATTATTTTAAAATAATTTTATCGTTAGTCCCTCGGGTCTAACACAGTATAAACATCGACCTATCTACCTTCCTTTCCTTCCTCGCTCTATCTTTCATCTGCTAATCGTCAGGCCTGATTACTTGTGTAAGCCGTCTCCTACATCTCGTTCTATCTCTCATTAAAGGGTTCATTTCCACCCAGAACCACAATCACCAACAATTGTGATTTGCCTGATTGGCTTTGCACACCGCAGCACAACGGACATAGAGTCCCTCGCTTCAGAAGGAAGAAGCTGGGACCCTTAGCATCTTCCTTTCTGTGAAGCTTGCAGGCTCTGACCCTGACCAACAGGCAGAGACAGTCCCTTTAGCATCACATCTCCCCCCTCGTCCTCCCAGCCTCTCCATTTCCCGCGACTTGCAATCACTGTCATTAATTAGCCGCAAAGTCATGACAGTTTTCCTGTCTCTTGGACTTAGAGACAACGCAGTCAAAGCAGTTTGCGACAACGAAATCGATTGTCGCCGCAGCTGATGCACTCTGTCTGTTGTAAAGGCCAGGGATGACGACTGGATGGTGGGGTAGGGTGGGGAATGAGTGGGTGGGCGGGAGTTGGGGTGGTTGTGGTGGTGGTGGAGGAGGAGGATCAAGGGATTTGGAAGATGGATGTGAAGGATTGCTACATCATCTAGAACAACGATCCCGTCAAAACGCGTAGTTTATAGTCGTTTAATCCACCTCTCCAAGGTATTTGTGGAGCTAAGTAAACTGGAGGTGTACAAGAAAGGAAAGTTTGGGCTAAATGTTCAGAGCTTCAATCTGATAATTGAGGAAATAGCACAGAGACAAAGAGAGAGAGAGGGAGAGAGAGGGAGAGAGGGGGAGAGAGGGAGAGAGAGAGGGAGAGGGAGATGCAGAAGTAAAGGACGAGAAAAAGAAAAAGGAAAACTATTGTTATTAAAACAGAGATGTGGAAACTAAAACGAAAGTTATCACAAGATGTAATATAATACCAAAACTTGAAAAAATCACAATCTTATTATTCTTAATGCCGATTTTCTAATCTTCTCCTATTGGACGTCAAACCACGTCTGGATGGAAAGCCGGAAGACATTAAAGGACAGAAATACAACTTGACAACAAGATTCAGGCCAACTTTCGCATGACGAATGTGAGTTCAGAGACATAAGAGTTTGGAAGGTGGAGGTGGGGAAAGGGTTTGGAAGAGCAGTCTGCTTGCGTAGGTACCACTGCCGTGATTTGCAGGTGGGCCGTGACAGATGTCTCCAAGCTTCCAAGCTTCCAGCCTGACTGGAGGACTCCCTGGCAGCCGCAGCAGCACCGGAGCCGCGGCCCGCTGGCAGACGCATGGCAACTGTTGCTCCAGTGCTGTGCAGCGCAGTGAGTGTCGCCTACGTTGTGTGGGGTGGGAGTTGGGTGGTGGTGATGGAATCACGGTGGGAGGAGGGGAGAACGGAGAGGGGATGAAAAATATGGGGGCGGTGCCACCTTGCGGTAATTATAAAGGGCGCAACGCCCAAGTCTTCCTCCTTTTGAACTGAAACCTCTGTCCCGTTGCAGGACGGTCAGGACACGCAGCCAGCCCCTCGACCATCCTGCCACCAGGTAAAGTTACAGACGCAGCAGCAGCAACAGCAGGCGGCAGTACATTTTGTGCATTTTGATCGTCCTTCCCACGTGATGCTTTGTTTTCTTTCCTGTGGGACAAGTCAACCTACAGCCAGCTGCAACTAAGAACCGCCCAGAAACGCGCGCTCGACACGGCTGGCACGTGCATGCGGTCGACTCAGATCACGCGTGTGACGTCGTGTGCGCGGAAGTGAGGAAGAAAGAGAACTGGAGAGAAAGAGCTGAGATTAAAAACGGGCGAGAAGTAACCATGGACGCTACATGTTAGAAAGCTCTGGATACGTCCCCCTGAGATCTTGCTTCTAACGATCAGACCTCCAGCCGCACCCGGCGATACAGGAAGCTTGAACAGAAACTTTTCTCTTTCAGTTTGGCTGGCAGTGCTAGTCCTTTGCCAGGATAGTTTTCGTTTCTCGCCTCTGCCCGACTTGGAAAGACACTTTCCTGTACTTTTCTCGAAATCTTCGCTTTCCATTTTTAATGCAACTGCTTCACACCTGAGTTAACCCAGACTTTCATTGGTTGCAGTTCGTGAACTGCATTTTAGTGCGAAGATTTGATACTGTGACTTTCGGCGGAAAAGCTGAATAAAGAAAAATCACTGTATTTCACCAGAAAAGAAAGATTGTCTTATCCATTTAGAATGGCTTGCCGTGTGTTACAGGACATGTGTTTTTTCGTGACGTTTTTGCACCTGGCTCTGTATTTACCTGGCTGCCTGTCTTCTGCCTTGCACGCTGGCGACAACGACAACCGAAGCATCCTGTCCTATGGAGCCGCCAGAACACGACGGGACATCAGCAGTGGAGAAGCAACTTACCAGAAAGAAGAGAGCGACGACTTCGAGAAACGCTTGCGGGATTTCATTGGCAAGAGAGACAATTCAGAGACAGACGTGCAGAAGCGACTCAGAGACTTTGTGGGCAAGCGAGACCCAGAAGCTGATTTCGCAGGAAAGGAAGATGGCTCCGCAGAATTTCAGAAGCGTCGGCGAGATTTCGTGGGGAAGCGAGGCTTGGAACAAAACATGGAGAAGCGGCCGAGAGACTTTGTGGGTAAGAGAGACCCTGTCGACGATGACGCTAGTGACCTTCTGGAGGAAGACGTGGCCGAGAAACGATTGAGAGACTTTGTGGGCAAACGAGACTCTGATTTCGCGGTGCAGGTTGTAGATACGACCAAAGGACATCGCTATCTTGGGGGTAAGAGGGATGCTGAGATAGACGTGGGCAGCCCCGAACTGTATCCTGCTGCAGACAAACGCCTCAGAGATTTCGTGGGAAAGAGGGGTTCTGTTCCCGTTTTCGCTGATCACTCCAGTCTCTCATTCGACAAACGACCGAGGGAATTCGTCGGTAAACGATTTGTTGGAGTCGACTACCCAGAACTAGAGAAACGTCTGCGAGACTTCATTGGTAAGCGCTTTGCTGAAGAGGATTTCTCGACTTACGAGAAACGTCTGCGGGACTTTATTGGTAAGCGCTTCGCTGACGAGGAGTTCCCGTCTTACGATAAACGTCGGCGAGATTTCGTAGGCAAGCGGTTTGCTGACGAAGATTTTCCATCTTACGACAAGCGACTAAGAGACTTTGTGGGCAAGCGCCTCGCTGACGAGGATTTTCCGACTTACGAAAAACGATTGAGGGATTTTGTGGGCAAACGTCTCGCTGACGAGTTCCCGTCTTACGAGAAACGTCTGAGAGACTTTGTGGGCAAGCGTGATTCACAGGACGCATACAACTACGAAAAACGATTGAGGGATTTCGTTGGCAAGAGGACGGCTGATTACCCGTATGTTACATACGACAAGCGACTGCGGGATTTTGTGGGGAAGCGCTACTCGCCTTACTCTGCTGAAGACTTTGCTGCCTACCCCAAACGTCTGCGGGACTTCGTGGGAAAACGAGCGTTTGCCGAAAGTGACTTTTTGACGAACGCAGGACGAATGCAGGAGGAAGACGGAGAGAGATCATCGGATCCAGTGGCTGTTTCCCCGTACGTCAAACGTCTCAGAGACTTCGTGGGCAAACGGAACGTCAACACGGATGGTGGTTTCCTGGGCGTCAACAGCTGGTGGCCAGAGGAGGCAGCTGATGAAGAGCCCCCGACTGTCCTCGACAAACGTCGGCGCGACTTCATCGGCAAGCGACGGATCGGCGGTTACAGGGTTAAAAGGGTGCGGGAATTCGTCGGCAAGCGAAGTGTGTCGCTACCCGGACCCTTACCTGTGAGCGATACCACGCGCGTCTTTGGCGTCGAGGCTCCAGAACGCACTTCCGGTGGAGAGCCGAGGCCGTCACCTTCTGCGTCCGCTGGCACAGCCGACGAAAGCCGAAAATAGCCGGTGAGTGGGACTGGGAGCTGAAGAGCAGATGACAAGTCGTGGGAGGTGTCCAGAATGTCACGTGACACAAGGGAGGGAGGGATGATTTTAAAAAAAAAGCTTCGCGTGATGTTTTGATTATCGGCAAGGTGACAATCTGACGTGCAATATTTATCAACATACTCGAGATGCTAATAAATCGATTGGAATTACAGACCGATGCAATTGGATCTGCATCTTAAATAAAATAAAAATCATACTTTTTTTGAGATCGTGTTTGCGCGCAGAGAGGCATCAGGCATGTATCATGTTTCAAACGACCGAGTCTCGGCAGCACTGCAAGATAAACATATGCTTGCTCATTGAGTAAACACATGCTTATTGTTTGTGCAAACCCTCATTGTCAGGCAGTTCCCATAATTCACAAGCTGTAGTTGACTCTAGTCAGCTCATAATCTTCTATTATTTCCTATTCTTCCGTAGGTCAGGTTGCCCTAGAACAATTATGAGATGTGAATGTTTGTAACAGTTTTCTGAATATTTTATTTCTGCAATTTTTTTTCTTAATGTATAGAAAAAACCCTTTCTATTTAAGCATTTTGTTTAATTTTATCATAATGCAACAGTTTATGCATTTTACGACAAGTTTTAATTCACAAACTGTCCAGATATCAAATGCCATCTACTTTGTTAAAATGTAATCATTCTACTCAGTAGCAGACGAAACGAATTTCCCCTTTTACGCATAATCATAATGCAAGAATCATTTATGAAGCTTGCTTTTAGATACAATCATTTTATGGTTCTGGATTGCGAAGGGTTGATTATTGTAAACAATATTAATGCGCGGAGACATTTTGCAGACAGTAACATCATACGTAAAAATGAAGAGCAGCTGTAGAGTGAGAAAATAGGATTTCTAAACAATTATGAGAGAACAATGACCAAGGCAAACGTTCTGGGATGGGCAATTCTGATAGTTTTAACAATTTTTTTTTATTAAACTATGAAGAAAAAGTAGAAATGGAAGAGAAAAATGAGAAGTAGAGGAATAAGTAGAACACTATCTGGGAGGAGTAGAAAAATAGAAGCAGAAGAATAATCAGGGTTTTTTACTGGTTCAATTTTGTTGTGAAAAATGTAGTAAATCTGTCACTCTTAAGACCTGCTTTATGATATCGCGAACCTTCCATAAAGTTATGTAGCATACACGATAATACATATCTTGAAAAGCCTCGTTACGGCTGCTTGCTGCCTGAACTCCCCCTTAAATGGTAACACTATACAATTATTTTATTTTTGCAACATCTCAGGACACACACACACAATCACGAACGCACGTACGCACGAACTAACAAACACGCATGCATTCACGCACGCATACACACATTAGAAATTTTATGATTTAAAGAGATGAGATTATTTACACTAACCCTTCATTTACTATGAACAGCAAATATTAGAACATTATGAGCGCGCCCAGACACATGTTAGCAGCATACATTGTGAAGAAGTAGAGATCGTTTCTAATTTCTGGATTTGTGGTTTGTCAGGTCAGACAGTTCAAAGCCAGTCAAGCTGAAAAAGGAAGTTTGCCTGCTGACACTAAAATAGTTGTTATAAAGTACAGCCTTCAGTAGTTTATAGCTATTGCGCTCCTTTTCTTTTCAAGCAGAAGATAAAATTTATTCAGAAACAAAAGTTTGCGAGATTGCTGGTCTAGCTGAGATGTAGTTTGACTTTCCAGGAAGGATATCTCACACGTAGGGTTCAGGGTGAGCACAGTTCAAGTTCGATAACCCTCAGGTCGACGAAGGATGTGACGATCTCTTGTCAGTATGAAGTTTCTCTGGCAGGAGATCCGTTTAATTCCTGCTGAATAAAATAGTTGAGAAAGCAAGAGGAGATAAATCAATAGGGCGGTAGAATAATAGGGAGGATAAGCGTGTAAAGAGAAAACAAAGAAAGACAATTAGGCAGGAAGTAAAAAAAAATGCGAGGAAGAAAGGAAGGAAGGAAGGAAGGAAGGAAGGAAGGAAGGAAGGAAGGAAGAGGTTAAAAAAGAAAACAGGAAGGAATCGAGCGGGGAAAAACACTGCACTTTTAAAAGCTCGAGCGATACTGTGTTACACCTGTAAAACTATTGATGTTTTGTTTGTGCATGTGTTCTTGTGTTCATAACGATAAGTGCTTTTTATGCCGTGGTCAGCATTTGAGCTTGTAAGACAAAGGAACCTCTTAAATTTTGTTGTAAAGCTGTCGTCGGTAGTGTTGTCTGATAGCACGCACGCACGAACGAACGCACGAACGCATACACGAACTTACGAACGAACTCTCGAACGAGTGCACTGCCGCGTGCACGCACCAGTAGTTTCACTTACATAATTTATCATAAGATCTGGGCTAGCTACATCTGCTAAAAATATTCTACAGAACCATGATAAGATGCGACTTGGAAACAACAATTAAAGCATTTGTTTTTGTTCATCCTAACCGATTACAATCATAAGTTCTTGGACTTCAACTCATACGTGATGGACTGTGTAAACTTTTATTTTAACATGTTATTCAAAAATTTTACATCTTTTCTGAATTTTGGTGCAAACCTTTCCCCATGATTATAGAGCAATATACATTTCTAATGTAATAATTCTTTTCCTGGTTATCAATCTTAATAGAAGTTATGACATGGGAAGTTATTTTTATTTCACGAATATTTTTACCTGCTAAGGATTCACCTACTCGTGCTCACACTGACCATTGAAGTGATGTTTATCTAAGTGCATACAACACTTGCGTAAATGTACTCCAGAATGAGCATCTTTAATGCATTATACTCGTTTTTTGATGCATTAGCTTGCTCCATTTCTGAAGAGACACGAAATGGGTTTTTTTCTGTAACTTTGGTTGGCATTTCAAGTTTGCATATGGAATCAGTTTTCAACAGATTATTTCCTTGAAAAAGAAGGCATTATTGTAGAGGAAATCTCCTCTTCCTTCCCTGTCTTGTGGAAAAAATTGTACGAGAAAATCTGGTTTTAAAGTCCAAAATACCAGTCCTGAAGCGTCCTTGAAAAAGGTTATCGTATGAAAATCCTTTTGTGGAAAAGATGTAATTTACAAACTAAAACAGAAAAAAAGCCTAGAGGAGATGTCGAGCGAGTTTTCTAAAGAGACAATGTCTCAAATAGTGTCCATCACTCTTTGTCATTGCCCTCGTCGTCTTGAGAAAGCTTGATGTTATCGTAGATTCAAAATATTGGCAGACCATGTATATGGCTAAAATGTTTACAAGAATGGAAAACTGTTTTTCAATCAGTATGTCTAATTCCTTACCAGACATTTTTTTCCAAAATCTTAGAGAACAATTTTTTTCAATTCATTAAAGAATCCTACAGCCATTGAAAAGCACAGACAACTCACGACCACAGTATTATCAATGGCCATGAATACATTTGATAATGTCTCATCTCCTCTATCGGCTGTAGTACGCCAACGTATTCATGAAAATCCCTGAAATTTTCTTCGAAATATTATTTTGTACTTGCTTTAGTTAAGTGAAATTAACTGTTGAATTTTGATTAACCTTTAAATTACAATAATTCAGATGGAGAATTTAAGGAAGGCATTAACTGTCATCTAAACAAGAAGTCAGGTTATTTTGGTGTGAATATTGTCATTATTTCCTATGTCAGATTGGAGCAATCATCTTACAGAAAAATCCTCTGGAAATACCTTTATTTACCAGTCTTAGTAGCTTACATTGCGAAAATTTCAGTTTCAAAAAAAAAAAAAAAAAATCACCAATCACACAGACAATCGGAAACTTAAAATTTTACAAATTGTTTTCTCAACAATATTTTGATCCTCCGTCACCAATTATTGGAGAACTAAAAATAAAAAAGTTAAGAAGGGGGTATTTGACTCGTTTTGAGATAGATTACTCAAAATTCTTTACAGCCAAAAACTGTACATCAGCAAAATTTCTACCCTACCCGAACTGTTTACTTTGATCTTAGACAGCTAGACCACCCGGATGTTGATACCTGAGATGAGGAGCGCTGAGTTGGGTCTAAGCAGTCACCTGCCATGCCGACGAAGAGAAGCTTGTAGACGTTTATAGCAGTGCAATCCGTCCCGTGACCATGGGACTTCACTCTCGTGGCCTCCCGTACACAAGGGTCTTGGATACCTCACTGCTTTATGTTCTCATGTACCCATGCCTTCGGCAATCTAGCTCAGACAATAAACCGTGAAACCCATTGAAGTTGTTGTCTTTTGAGTGTTTCTAGAAGTGAGAGATGCCGTACGTAAGTACTTTGCTTACATACAAACATGGACGCCAGTAAATACATGCATACAAATATACTTACACTCGTTTCATGTATTGTTTTTATTTACGTACGTATAAAACATAGTCCAATAATGAAATGAGTCTGCCACCAACAAGACACTGTCCTCACGACCGATGCAAATAAAATCACAAGTTTGCCAAAGGTCATAAAGCAAAGAATCACACATGAAGAAAGTTATTCTACTTCCGTTGAAAAGGTCGTCAAAATGCTGATACAACAAACAAGAATACACTTTTAGATACTTAGACCATTAGAGATGTAGATTGGAGATTTTTCAAACTTGCTTTTCCAGATTCTTTGACAATTTGCGGTAGGAGCCCAGCAAAATGACAAAGATTGGGGAACCTTTCCTCTGCACGTCCTACGAGGTGTAGAGCAAGTTCACTCTATTCAACACCCCAGTATAAAAAAAATTAAAAGAATATGTAAATGACAAATAATGGAATGCAGGAAAGTTGAAATATTAAATAAAGAGAATTGCTTAGAATAGAGAAGAGAATTAGGTTTCGTGATAAAGAAATAATGTTTTTAAGGAGTTCTGGCCGCTCCGTTATACATAATTTGTCAGTTTTCTAATCAATGATATAACATTGTCTTGGTAATGTGAAGAATATAAATTAATGATTCATAATTCCACGTGATCAAGGCTTGTAGGAACATGTATGTGATGAATTCTTCCTCTTGGTGCCACAAAGAGCTGCTGGAGAGACTATAGGATAGCGATACCAACTGGCGATGCTCTTCTGAAAGGAGTATTCTGGAAAGAGTTGCCTGAAGTCTTCCGGACAAAGATATTATGTGAGAAGATTTCATACAGCCTAGACATAATTTATAGCTTTGCTTTCTTATTTTTAAAGATTACAGTTATGTAAAAGCTGCTTGCGGAACATTGAAAATATTTTTATTTTTAAGTACATGCACTGAGTTTTTCATTTCAATGATCTACATAATATTCACATTCTAACTGCCTCAAGACCATGAATTTTTATCATTAACAAAAGTAAAAAAAATTGCATTAAAACATGCAAGGAGAACAAAATTAAGCGAGGTTCTTTTTCTTTTAGGTTTACAAGGACAACTCTATGCACTTCGCATACAGATGCAACATTTCATGATACATGTTAACATGACAGATAATTGAAAATTTGAAGTAAAAATGAAGCAATCACGTGACGAACAGGACTTGGGTCAACGTGTTATAACATTGCAGACATGTCAAATGTTTCTGGTCAATGTATAAATGAAGGAGTCGGGAAACAATCCAGCAATCTAAAACAATCAAGAAAGCGAACTCGGTCTTATTGTTCCCTGGTGGACGCGTATGTCAACGAAAGATCCCGAACAAAAATAAAATAAAATGGAATAGATAATAGATTGGGTAAAACTACACGGTGGGTTTCTATTTGTAAGCTTTCTCAGTGGAATTCACAGAATCAGTGTAATATATTTTTCCTTTCTTCTTCCTCATTTATTTCTCTTCCAGTCCCCGAAACATTCATTTGTTCTCGCACATACACACCCACACACCAATGTATTTCTCATGCACGAATATCAGAATAATTCATTGCATGATAAGCAGAAGAAGAAACTGTTTAACAGTAAATATGGCATCCAATGAGCCGACTGATTTTTTATTTCTATAATCTAAAAATATTCTAACAGTGTGACAACCTTAGGAACTCTGAATAAAACATGTAGTGAAATCATGATGATCCATAGTTTGTTCGTTCGATCAGTGATCTCCATTGAGTTCAGATGTCCATAACCCACGTTCACATTGTCCCGCTTCAACTGGTTTCTCTAACTTTACTGTGAACCTCAGTAAACGGAATTCGACAACGATTTTTTTCCCACAAAGACACTTTATTACTTTTAATTGATACCTTGACATCCCAGTTCTTTGACGGCCATGTGTTAGTACAGGTACACACACACCTCCCCAAGCGCACAAACAGAAATATAAGAAAATCTTCTGTCATCCCAAGTCCAGAACAAATATCGTCAATCTACAGTACATTCGAAGACAGAAAAAAAAAAGGATTAGAATGCAAGACAGCAGAAGGAAGAATGAATCAAGACAAGAATCGCAGGCGTCATGGCCTCGCCCGTCGATAAGATTATTTACTACTCCTTGTACGCCATCGGTGAAGGCCCTTACACGCTTTTTGTATGCAGCAGGCGCCACCTGGAACGGTTCGTCTGCTCCCTGAATCTCTCTCTCGCCGTGGCTGTACGAGGCCCGAGGTATTGTTCCACTGGTGCCATATTGCTGACAAGACGACCGAATCGCAGTCGGAGAGCCGAATGGAGACAATGGCGGACATTTCTTCTCCTCTTTGTACGTGACTTAGATGTTTATGAGTTACATGGAAGAATTTTTTTTTCCTGCTAAACAACTTTTGTAGAGGAGAAAAAAGAAAAGGAACGGCGCATGCGCATACAAAACCTACCAAGCGCATGCGTGCAGGATAAGGGAGACAACCTGGGTAACAGCATTACGAGGCTTACAGCTCTTGCAGACGACATAAGTGATGCTTGGGTGCCTTGAGCAGGGCGTGTTTGGTTTGTCGTCGGTCAGTGGCCGACATCAAGCATTCTTACCAGCTGGCGGGGTAGTCAGGGTTGGTAGCACGAACAGTGCCAGTCTCTCCGCCTTTATTTTCTCTTCTTAGCTTGGAGAGCACTCGTGGGCGTGGTTCGGGACTTTTTTTTGCGTCTTCTTTTCTTCGATTTTCGTACGCATTCGTGTGTGTGTGTGTGAGCATTCGAGAATTCTCAAGCGCACGTAAGTGTTTGCAAGCGTGTGGGCGTTGAAAAACGAAAGTCATGCGAGATCCGTTTTTCAAACGAACCTCTGGGATTCCATTCTTAGTAGTAGTATTTTGCATTTAGGCTGGATGTTTGCTAATAGGGACGGTGGATAGAGCACGAACTTGTATTCGTGGACTGCTGGCAGATGATTTTTTCCCAGTTAACTACTAAAACGAGGCATGATACTACAAAGCTTCCGGTTTAGTCATATTCTTCTTTGAGGCTCGCCGAGACTAACAACGAGAAATTCGCAAGAAGCTATAAGCGTTGGTCTTGGCAGACAGACAGCAATCCACCTATTCACGAAATGAAAATTATTACACATTTCAGGCTTTAAGGTGGAGTAGAACTGGGCCAGAAAGAAAAAAAATTGTTCCTTAAATAGGTGGTTTAGACATAACTAGGAGAGATTTTTCTCAGTGAAACGTTTACTGACGGACTATTAGGGCTGCTTACAGTTGCCACAAAAGTTTCATACATCGTTCTTAACAAGAGATGATTGAATAACTCTCAAGTTTTTGTGAGCAGGAGTACACAGAATGTTTCTTCTATTCTTGTTGTGGACCTTCCATCCTAAGTAAAAATAGCTGCGTATCGCCACTCGAATAATTCACAGACTGTGAAACAACATTTAGTTCGCAGCTAATGAAAAAAAAAAGATTTCAATCAACAGCGTACATATATTAAAGAAAACCCTTTCTTTGATCACACGAGACACGACCTGTTGTTGATTCTGGCGCCAGACCCAAGATTCTAGACTAATAGGCTAATAACTGTAGTCGGACAAGAAAAAAAAAAAAAACAGTAAAGAAAACGGGTGGCGCTTACGTCATGATTATGGCGGCATGTTCGCGTCAAGAATGGCAAGGTCATGCATGGGTAAGGCCATTGGGGGGGTCATCGGTTGCGCGATTGCCCCTACAGTGACAGCGAGGTGAAGACTGGGCAGCCAGGCGCCAGGAGACCTGCAGGGCCGGCCATCAGGCCTGACGACACTGGCGCGAGGGACGCCATGCTGCCTCCCATGCTGCCAAATTACTTCTGCGCCTGCGAAAAGACAGGAGGGAGGCCATTGCGTGAACCTCCCGCCATCTCCAGTAAGAGATTAGCGCTGCTGTAAGATTGCTAATAATAGTGCCATGCCCCACGAGAACTTGGTGGAAAGGTCTCTGGGTAGAGATTACACCCGCAGTTGCCTTGCTGGTCTCCTGAAAATATTGCTTGAAGACGCACCTCAACATGAAAGGATGATGATTAATTGTTTAAAGGTGATTGACATGTGTTACTTCGTGCATACCTGAGTATAATCTGATAAAACATGACATTACATACGATGATATAATAATAATAATAATAATAATAATAATAATAATAATGATAATAATAATAATAATAATAATAATAATAATAATAATGTGTTTTCTATAGTGTCTTTTGGTAGGAAACACCAGTGGACTTGGAGAGACACATGTATGAGACACATAAACAAAAACTGTACAGTCCCCCTCTCAAGCAGTGGTGGGCTGGTTGTCGGGGATTTTCTCCGGTTTTCTCTCCCTCCCTTTTCACCATAGTGCGAAATCTTCTCAAGGTGGAAGCACTTTCATACTAAATAAACCGATCCCTTCAAAACAGTTCGGCAAATGGACATCTCTCGATATTTTATTTCGTTGGCAGGACAATCAATCGTATGTAAATATATGGAAGTCTTGTATAAATGCATGATAAACCTGTATCTGCACATGATGAGCGCATATTTACTGATGATAAACGTTTGTTTAAAATTTTTCTACACATTGTTTCTGTGTCAGCACAGGTTTACATCAAAGGAAGGACGGACAGGGTTTAAAAGTCTTGGCGACCAGCATAAAACCTTTGTGTTGGGACTGGAGCACTCCTCAAAAATAGTATACACCGGACAGAAAAAAAAGAAAGAAAAAATTTGAGTCTGAATTTTATTAAGTAGACACAGTATAAACACTTGCAAAAACAGATTATTGTGCGATATCAAGAGCCACAATCTGAAATATGATTTTAAATATGTCCGTTATAAGCATGGAAATTATATTTCCCCACCTACTCTTCCCACAAAAAACATACTAACATATATAAAAAGAAATTAATTGGTGTTGAGCAATTCTGGGGTCTATCGAGAAACGTGGATCGTTATGGAAATTATGTGTGTGTGTGTGAGAGAGAGAGAGAGAGAGAAAGAAAGAGAGAAGAAGGCTGTACCTGTCTGTGCATGTTTTTCTATGAATGTTTATTTTGTGTGTGTGCATGCGTGCGTGTATTTCGCTGCCGAAGTCTGTCGTGCGTATCAGGCCATTGTCAGTAATGGCTTGATGATCGTAATTAGACTTCTGGCAACAAAGCAGCAGGAAGAGAAGAGTAGAGAAGGAACAGGAGCAGATTACAGGAAACGCAAAAATGAAAGAGGGAAGCAGAAAAGGCAGAGAGGCGTTCAAACTGTTTGCCTGGTCAGTGATCCATAAACAGAAAGAGGCCAGCTATGTTAAATGAAGATAGTAAAAATTATGATTGTGATGGAGCTACAGAAGTTAAAAAGGAATTTGCTTGAATAAATTTAAAAAATAAAATCATAAAAATGTGTTTAACTAAGCAGACTGGAACAATCTCATTGAATAAATAAAAAGTGATTTTTAAAAATAAATAATAAATAAATTATTTTAATAAATTAATATTACAAATATTTTTAGATGACTACGAGATATGCTTTTTGAACAAGATCAAAACTTTATACCTGTAGACTACATGTAAACATGTACACACGAACATGTAAAAATAAACACATACCTGTACCTGACACACGATAAGCATCCGTGTGACTACTCCAGTCTGATTCTATCTCATTATTAATATGAAGAAACACACACACATCCTGTAGGTAAAGGTCGCTTGAGTCGCCGCTTATCAAACTTCCCATTTATCAATCCAGTCTGCGAAGGAAAGAAAGAAAGAGTAATTACTTGGGAAACGCCAGCCAATGAAGGAAAGAACACTCCTGTGGACTAATTGGGATCAGCTGTGTTGGCACAGGAAGATTTAGGTGCGATAAAAGCAGGCAGAATATTAACAAGGGAGAATAATGAAAGCAGAAGGAAATACAAGCACTTAAAGAAATAAGATTTCTCTTCCTGGGACTCAGAACTGCAAATCATGCAGCAGGATGAGGACAGCCAAACGGAAAATAGGATAAGAAGGAGGCGCTCCAAATGGCTTCGGAAAATTACAGATCAGCTGAAGAAGGTAAATTGGACCGTTTGCACACGAGAAAATGAATAAAAGGTAGTATTTACTTCTTAGTTCTTTATCGGCTTAGCTCATGTTTGCCGTGGGATTTGCCGTTTCCCTAAACTTATGTTTCTTGGATGTTTGGCTGTCTGTTCATGTGGAATCTTTCTCGTGAATCACATTGAATTTGCCTCCACACATGCACATCATAGTTCTAATGAAGACGACGACGACGATGATGATAATGATGATGATGATGACGGTTATGATAGTGCTTCAGCGAAAGTCTGAGTGTTTTGAGTAAAATAGGAATATTCGTGTCTGTAAATATCACTAGATGATCATTTTTAAGGGCTGACCACTGTAATTGCTTGTCATCCGCGATGTCTAGGTTCACGACAGGCCTGGGATGATTACAAGGATTTGCTGTTTGTTGTTTGTTTACTTGATGTGTTACCGTTAATTAAAACTTTTCTTTATTTTGTGTGATTGAATTTGCTATTTTATGAGCCAGTGTGATTGTATTTGCTATAAGCCTGCTGATATTTTGTATCTGTTATAAACTTTCTTGACGTCCATCTCTGTGATAAACCTTCTTGTGGTGTTGTGAACCTTAGAAATTTTTGTATCTGGCTGTTAATAAACCTGCTTGAGTTTTGTTTTCATTTCAGAAGCTTTCTGGAGTCTTTTGTCTGCTTATAAGCCATGGAATTTTGTATTTTCCCATTAACACCGCGTTTAGTAATTTTCGTAATGTACAGGACACTCAATGTCTTGCTTATTTTGTATTATGTCTATGAAGATTTAGTTGTCTTCCAGAGTAACGACAGTAAAAATGTTGGGTGAAGGGTCATTCACCCAGATTTTAGGAAATAACATATTGTATTGACCTCATCCCAGTCAGTAGCAACACTCTCGTAAACCTTTAAGAAGACAGTCCATCGTCCCGCTTCTGACGAACCAATGGCAAGGTGGAGGACAAACAGGCTCGAGCCATGCGCAGGAGGAAGTGACATCATCAAAACGCAACATGGCGATGCTTGGGTGCGAAATGGGAAGTAATTTACACCTTCTATTGTTTTCCGTTCTTTTTTGTTTTAAATAACTAGCCCCACAGGAGCAGAAATCGATGTGCACTCATTATCAACCCGATGACAATAAGCACTCTCCTGCAGTTCCGGTAAATGTGGCTACGGACAGATGGGGAAAGGGGAATTCGAAGCCTGACTCGGCCTCACAAAGAATGCTCTCAGTTCCAAACGTTTGAAACACTAGTCCTCTCGGTGACCGAGATTTGGTTTTGATGTGTTTCCACCTTACTTATTGATTTGACCACAGTTTTAATCTACTTTCATGACACTCATGTTTACCACTTAATGAACTAGGATGAAATATTTATAAATTAGGACGAATTGCACACGACCAGACCTACTCACCAAAAACGAAATGGAGAGAGCGAGGAAATATTATGTCTAAGAAGAGATTCACATTTCCTGTCAAAGAGTTGGTTTTCAGTTCGTATTATATTTGTTGCTCCGACTTTTGAAAGGTTTTCCATTCATATAGTGTCTGTTTGCAGAGACTACAAAGAGGTTTTCAATTCTTATGCCTGTTTATTGACAATTAAAAATGTTTCCCATTCGCACGGTGTCTGCTTACTGATTTTCATTCTTATTATGCCTGCATACCAAGACTACAGATCAGTTTTAATTGTTGCTGGATTTGATTACCGAGACTGTAAAAGGTTTATAGTATTATTTGTATTTGCTAACTGAGACTGCAGAGGGATTTTCTTTCAATTCAATCGTTTCCTTACATATATAAGACTATAGAGAGGCTTTTGTAACCAAGACTAAAGGTATTGTGTGAGTAAGACAGCACGCGACATGTTGGAAGTTGAGACTTCCTTAAAGATGTTTTATAGTCGATTCCTATACACACAGATCGAATATGTTGCTAGATGGGAAATACTTCGAAAATTCCTGTTTTCCTTTCTTTTTGTTAAAGCTTTATATAGATATATAAAGCACTATTTATTTTGGAGAACTGCATTACGATTCTTTCACAGTACCTGCTAAAATCCTTGTATTCAGGAAGGTGTTTACAAAGTGGAGGGACTGAGATTTGAACATGACCAATGAAGAGTAGAAGGTCCAGACTGTACAAGTAAGGGGAGACAATGTTATTTAGTGAAATGATGGGATAACTTCAGTGTTTGTGTGAACAAGACCATTCGTGCCGAATTAAGAATCCTGTCGATCAACAGGTCCTTTAATCAGCGTGATGTAACATCAATTAATCGAACATAATCGGCGGCAATCCGAACGGGTAGGTTGTCTGGGTGTTGGACCTGCAACTATCATAAGAAAGAAAAGGGGCAGGGAACTCTTACAGGAGTAAGAGTAGGACAAGTACTTCTTCTACTACGTTCACTATTACTGATTTCAGTAAGAGGACAATGTCGTCCTCGCTGATGGTGATGATAATGATGACGACGACAATGACAACGAACATTATGATAAATTTAATAGTCTGTAAAGAATGCGTTGACGAAACATCAGTGGTGTATAACGAAGGATATGTGTGTGTGTGTACGTGTGTGTACGTTTGTGTACGTGTGGGTACGTGTGTGTACGTGTGTGTACGTGTGTGTACGAGCGTGTGAGGGTGATGCGTGCACATTCCTATGCACACATAAATAAGAAAAATGCTGCTAAATAATTACAACTCTAACATTTAATTTTAAGGGAAATCTGAAACCAAGGAACCCAACTACAAAAATAGCAGCGAATGTTATTCAATAAAACTTGCCTCTGTCCATAGACTTCGTGTTCAAGTTCTTTTCTTGAAACGAGAGCAAGGACACAACCTTGATTCCCTTTGAAACTTCAGCGAAACGTATTAAGGTTCTGACATTTTGAAAATTGCTCTTCACGATCATTAACATCTCGAAACCTCAATTTCAAACCCCATTACACCTGAGTACGTTTCTCTTTCTGATCATCATTGACAAAGCACAAAGTTATTTATTTATTAATTATTGTGTCGAGAATTCCGCATTTACGAAAAAAATTGTGAAAAATATATTACAGAGATTAAATGTATTACTCAACAATAATACATACATGAAAGACACATTATAAAAAGATTAAAAAAATAATTTATTAAAGGCTATGAAGTCTTGGTCCGTTGTCATTATATTCTTGGTTTAGAAGTAATGTGTGTAGACGGTTGGGTGGTGGGTTCGTGTTTTACAATGAGAGCTAAATTACAGCGATATATGGAGAAACCAATCAAATATTACAACATCTTGTTTTTATTCCATACTGGATCCTCGTTTATTTTACTGCATGTGTGTTAAGCTATAAGATGGCTGCAACTACTGACAAATTCCCTTATAAAATAATTTCACTGCTGCAGGGTGGATTTTTAATCAGGTAATTAATTAAAAGGAATAAACATTCAGCCAGCTGCAATTAACTTTTGCAACAGCAGAAATGTTTCAAGGCAAACATAATGAAGAGCTTTCACGAAGCACATGTTGCAAGTTTACCTTGAAGTTTTCTGATATACACTGCAATCTGCTGCCACTGGCTGTTGTAAATCAGTTGAAATCCTTGTAAAGGACACAGTTCACGTCTAACATTTCAGTTCTGACAGTCCAGTTCTGTCATTTTGTCTTGTTTGTTGGCCAGCAACACCTTTGCTTAACGAGCAAGGAAGTCCAAACAGCGGGAACATGCACGAGCAAAAAGATCGTAAGACTTGCTATCACGTGACAGGCCTGGCCAAAAAAATAAAAATGAACTTGTCTTTTAATGGCATGCCAGCCATTAGCCCATGGCCATCGCTAAAGGATGGATGCAAACTTCGCGAAGGCTGTAAACCCAACGACACCAAGCGGGAAGAAGAGCACTGGAAAGTAAGGATGCCGCTGACATTAGAGAGAATTGCTTCCCACGGTTCTTAACACTGGAAGGTCGCCATGTTACATGCAAAATTATTTCCCTTTCCTTTTGCTTGTTATTATTTTTACACCGAAAAGCAGGTGATGACAAAAAGCAGTTTTCACATTGGCATAAACTGGGATCAGGGTCTTGTCGTCTAAAGACAGGTTTGAGAAGGTTTTAAATCCTTAAAGGGGGACGATGCTCGAATTCTACAGAACAACTACTCTTATAGCATGCATCGTGGTTGTTTGTGTTGTTGACATTCATGATAAATTCTGGCGATTGGCGATATGCCGCAAAATGGGAAACATCGTAGTAAATAGTTTCCTCTCTAGTACCACTATGAAATGAAGAAAAATAGCCTCCCCTTTTACACACTTTTATTATTATTTATTTAACTCATCATGTTTTTCTGTCTGGTTGGAATTTTGTAATCTTTTTTTCACCTACTTCCCATCGTTCAAAAGGTATGAAATTTTGACTCATTTCCGGCGGAAGTGCAATATTAAATCACGTCCAAACAATTCGTAAAATAATTTTTAAAAATTTTGATTTTGTATGAGGCTAAATTAGAGGAGATAACTATAGTTTACTAATTTTAGAGTAGCAGCTATCTAAGCTGACGGCCTAAATAATCAAATGGTAGAGGAAGAAAAAAAAAACCAGAAGAAGACTAAGAAAATATTTCTTCTCCCATTTACACTTTAGATGTAATATTTATAATTTGTATATAGTTCATATTGATTTCATAAAGGGAACAAATTCACCAAGTAAAATGAAGAAATCGATAACAAAATAAAAAAAAACGAAGAAGTTTTAAATAAAATAAGTAAACAAATTATAACAACACACTTTTATTTGAAATGTATTAAAAAGGGTAAAATAATTCTTGACCTTAGGTCTCGGGATTTTCTTTTATACATACAACTTACATATAAGAAAAGTATTATACATATATTACATTCAACTGTCCATTTTAAGACCTAACTAACCCACCAACAGACTTATCGTAATTTTGTATTTATCCTTCATTTCTTTCTTTTTTCATTTAGCTTTTCCTTTACTTATTCCCTTTCTTTTGTGATTCATCATCTTTTTTAAAAAGATCTTTCTTCTTTTTATGTTTTTCATTTACTTTAATCTTTCTTTTTTATCTCTATTTTCTCTTTTTTTCTTTGCCATTTCATTCTTCCTCTCGCTCTTTCTCACTTTTTACTTTACAAACAGTATCGAAGGCAGACAATCACTGTATTCATACGCGTACACAGACCAAAGCGCCCGATAAAAATCTGGCCTGCAGCCATTATGGAAGAACAGAATGACACACAAAGAAAACGCGAGGCATTAAACACCAGAAAAGCAGTCCAGATTTTTTAAACAAAAACAAGTGTAAGACAATGAGATGGCAGGAATCCCTTCTCTTTATCCTCAGAGACCCCATCTCTGGACCCGCGGAGTGTCAAGGTAGAGACATCCACTACTTAACGGTCTTTTTCAATGGAAGAAATTATTTCCATTCGAAGATGGCGAGGGCGTTGTTGAAAGACGTGTGCAAACAACGAGTTAGTGCGTGCCCACCCTGGTGAGATGCAAGAACGTGTGTGCGCTATGCTCCAATATGTTTCCTCGGGCCAGAAAAGATGAAATGTAAATATAACAACGCCCAGCTCCCTCTTTCTCATATAAAGCACAGAGGAGCTGGCTTTTTGTCTTGTTTCAATGCTAAGTACAAATTAAATTCTTTGCAGAAAACGCCTGGACCCAATCATGATGTGTTTCGCCAAGGGCGTTCCTTTCTGTAGAGGGCTCGTGCAAAGGAAGTAGAACTAGTCAACAACCGAGAGCCATGGACCACTGTGGGCAATGGATAATGTGCTTATTCGCAAACATTTTGTGAATCACCAGCCTTGCGTTAAAACTGTCTTTTTATAGTGGAACGAGGTTTGCGGCTAGCATAAACATAAAAAGCATGGAAAAAATCTTGAGGAATAAATTAAATTAAATTTTTGCATCGTAAGGGCCTAGGTATATTCTTTCCTTTGATAAAACTGAAAATAAATTTCCAAGGAGCCCGTACAGAGTACAAATATTTCACTGTTTCTGTACATTGATGCCACTCATGGCTAAAATGAAATGATAGCTGAAAGTTTACAATAAAATCATAGATGGAATAGTTGGAGGCAGAAATCAGACTAGGTGAAGCCGGGTACCCCGGTTATTAACAAATCAAAAAGTTTGACCGCAACCCCTGGGTTGATGCTTTGGTAAGCCACAGCACTTCAGGATTTAACTGGAAAATGTTAAAGGATGGAGGCACTGCTTCAAGAAGCACATTTTAACTTTCTTAGAAAGAAGCAGACGATTCTTCTGTAACCTGCTTTCCTCTGTGGAAACGTTTCTGGACGTCTGTGTCCATCATTTCAGGAGAACTTGTGTTTTGACTCTCGCTTTCTTAAAATCTCCATTCCAAGCTGATTTTTAGTTGAAATTGAATTATCTTAACAGGAACAAATCTCTAGTGCCTTTTCGAAAGAAGAAACCTCATATGTTCTTATCGTTCAAAGAGACAGCCGTTTCACCGAGGACTTTATACAGAATGGATATCCGGCAAACCCATTTTAAACTCACCCCTGCTTCCGGTTTTGACATCAACATGTCGAGGAAGAGCAGACGATGCGAGATGTTAAATTAACAAAGGTGTTAAAGCTCAAGCTTTATCTTCTGCTGCATTTTCGGTTTATTGGTTATATGATGAGAATGAGCGAAGGTCAACAACTTTTGCGAAACAAAATAAAACTAAAACTAAAACTAATTAATAAAGAAACATATGGTATACTGTTGACATCAAGAATTTAGGATTGTTCCGTGTTACTTCCACATGTTGGATGACAAGGGGCTCGCCAAGACCTGACATAAAGAAGTTAAGCAGTCTATTTTATGGACGTCCTCGGTTTCCTCAAATACAAATTCCATGTCTGTCTCAAAATGTCCATTTGCCAAGATGACTGTTCCACTGACTTAAAGTCTTAAGATGAAAACTCTGACTACCTCGCGAACATTAAACGACTATTGTTGTAAGCAGTTACAGAAAGTGTTTCTGCATACAATAAATTCATCAGTGCTATTGTACATAATACACACCAACAAACAGTTCTATTGTAAACAACGAAAATTGCTGTAATGGAATAAACATCCACAGAAGCCATTTTTTTAAACAATACATATCAATGTGCTGTTGCTGTGAACGATAAACAACAAAGTGGTCTTAGTAAATAAGGAACAATAATGATGGTGTTAGATGGAGCACTAAACAATACCCCGGTTAGAGGCGGTGGCTGCTCAAAATGTCATGGAGCTGTCACGTGTTTGGGTATCTGGAGTTCATCTCCTGGGATGCCCGTCTTGCTTCTGAGGGTGAGCAGGCTTGTCGATAGCTGAAGAGGCGTTGCGAGATCACATCAGGGGTCAGCAGGTCGAGGCTGCAGATTAACCTCCGGTTTGGCCTGAGTCAACAACGCAAATTTAAATGCAAAACAATCAATTCGGTAAAAAAAGAAGACACGTGGCATTGAAGTTCGTTGCAAGGAAATAAATATAAAAGACTTTATTTGATAAATTAACAACAAAAGAAAGGGAAAAAAGAGAAAGACAGCAAGCTCGTCTTTATAGTGTGAGGAGTCTCACAAAATGTGAAACCAGAATTTTTATTGAATACTCACCACAGTATCATGTTGCTAAGGTCGGTAGACTGATATTGTTGATATTGTTGTTGATAAAGCAACTTTGACTAAGCAGTTGACGAAGATTTTAAGCATGTAATGATTCTTCTTTAGTCTTGGTGTTGGGAGATCGCATCATTCTGACCTGACAATCCCTAATAATCCCAAAGCTTGATTCTGCACACGACACTTTCAACCGTGCGACCATGAAAAGTGGTGTAGGTGGTCCACCGAGTCTAAGGCACTGCCACCACGTGCGGGATTTTTGAATATTTGCCATTTGATCTTCAAGCAAAATCGAAACAAAACCAATTATAACTCAAACAATTTGTGAAATATTGCTATTTTCTTATGATAGTCACCGTTAGCGCTGTCAGGCTCACAAACAGCAAACCACAAGGACAGAGAGGCAAACAATGATTCACCACCACCCCCTGCCACCTATTTTCACGTATAATCGGCGATCATTTTCAAGAGAAAAAAATGTCATCTTGACAAGCGAGTCGAACTATCGTCGCTTCAAATCGGAGAGAAGGACGAAAAAAATCAAGCAAGAGATTAGAATTGCAAAGTAAGCGAAATAGGCCGGCGTACGTAAGAACCACCAGTGCAAAATTTGGAGGAAAAAAGTAGTGTTGGGTGAGTAATTATTCTTTCAGAATTAAATTGAGGCATTAAAATTAAGAAATAAACAATTAAATAAATACAATTTATGTCTATTATACAAACGTGCGCACATATAAAAAGTATTTTAATCTCATATGTACGCATGAACCCAAGCACCCACATATCCATACGACCGCGTACACACACACACACATATTAACAGACCAATACCCATACACACGCGCGCGCACACACACACAAACACACACAAATTCAAGCGCTTAACACACGCGGGCAAAATCATAACATTGTTATTCCTATCTTTAAGCCACATCCTCTGCTCCACAGCCATTGCCGGAGATCTCATCTGCCTAAATGATATTTTCCCATCTCTTACGACCTCATCTGGACCTCAGACCGTCCTCCCATCCCGGGCTAGAAGGAAAGTTGGCTCTCGACCTGCAACTCTTACAAACGCAGGAAAAATTACTTCTGTTGATGTTCGCATGTTTAATTGTTTCCTGAAATCTCATTACTGTGGGTTTATTCTCTATGAATCCTTTCCTTATGGAGGGCCCCCTCGCATATCGCCAGCTTCCCGGTGAATCATCCTTCTTTCATCTGTGAGACGCCAATCTTGTTTATAGGACATTCGTGCAGGAATATTATCATCATTTCTTCTGCAAGTGTCCTTAACCTCGGAACTTAACGATGAATCCTTCGCTGGGGATCGGGCAAATGGTCAGTTCTGCTTCTACGCCTCTTTCTCAGTTTGTTCGTCTGTTTGTTCGCCTGCCCAGTGCTGAGAGATATCTCAAGTCTTATCTTTCATTTCTGCCTTGTCTTAAGCTCTACCTCCACCTCAGGTCCTTGGTTTGCCCATGTTACCACTGGGTTATGACTTATCTCCGCATCCTGAATACGCCTCAGAGGACAAGTATACCGTATCATTCAAACTCCAACACTCTCTGCTCCATCCTAATTCTCCTCTTTTTCTTTATCGGATTGGGATTAATAAACTTATTATCTTGCTTTCCTTGAATGTTTCCAAATTGTTATTATTATTTGCTTATTTAGAAATATCGTTTGTTTTCTCAAACTCATCATTTGTTTAGTTGTACCATGCACAATTTTTTAAAAAAATTTATTGTTGTCTGATGACTTGACAGATCAATTTTTTAATTGAATGATGTTTAGCATCCAATTTTAAAAATAAATTTTTCGAGTTATTTTCAGCATTCTTTATTTTCAGATCAGGTATTATCAATGTGTTTTAAACAAACAAAGCTTGATGCTGCACTAAAATTCCGACCTGTTATTGATATCAGCTTCGTTTTAATAACTGCTTCACATCAGTTGAAGAAGTTCATCTTTTGATGGCTTTTAGAGAATCATAAAATTATCTTTGCGGGAATGAAAGAGAACATCTTAATTTTGGCCAGTCTCAGCAAGCACGGATGAGAGATAATAAGCAAAAGAAAACATCCAACAGGATAAGGATGTAGTTGCATAAAGAGCAATGGGCGCCTTAAACATCATTTATGGCGGCAAAGTGGGTTTGTTTCTACTACAATAACAGACGAAAGATCGTTACAGTAATTCTCGCTCTCTCTTATTCCTAAATAATTTGCAGGTATCTCGGGCAAGATCGATTCTTTCAACCTTTGACCTTTAGTTGAGTTTTATTTTGCCGTTCTCTCCGAATCCGTCTTGCCAATTTTCGTCTACTAATTAAAAAAAAAAAGTCCTCTTTCCTTGCTGACGATGCGTATTTTTTTTCTCTGTTACTTACGTCTGTTACTAAATATGTAGGTGTTGAGGCAGCTACCATTTTTTCTTGAAAGGTAAAAGGTGAAAAAATGCTAGTGTGAGGAAGATTGTTATTTGTTGATAGCGGAAACCAGCTCGGGTGAACACTTTAAAAGAAGGCTCAGCTGTCATCTAAAAAATAAGTATTTAAAATAATTCAATCTAGTTTTAAACATACACTTTGTAAATGCAGTTAAAAATAAAAAAAAAAATAGAAAAAAATAAGGAAAAAAATAATAAAAGAGGGGGATAATCTAATTAAACCTCCCCTTCAGGTTTGGCGATTGCTTAGGAGAGCTTTTTTTCTTGATTTTTAGTCTGTTCGAAACATAAATAACAGCTTTGCGATGCCATTACAGATGCTTTAGAAAAGAAAATTAATTAATTAGCAGATCAAAATTAGAAGCATACAGAGCCTCCCCCCAAAAGAAAAAAAAAACTTGAGCTCAAGAAAAGTTCTCCATGATGAAGCAATACCTTGCGCAGACGTGATCAAGGGGAAGAACACCGGTGTTGAAGACAAGAGTTGCGGCCCCTTCACACAGATTGACACAGAGTTTTACGATCTCTAGACAAAAGATTTCCCCGATTTCGGAGGCAAAGCGGCGAACTTCCGGTAAGGCAGTTAAAGCACAGACTTTGGGTTTTCACAAGCAGTTTTTATCATTTGTAGAGTTGATGCTGTTCACTGGCTGCACCAACCGACAGAAGAAAGATTGTAACACGTCATTTTACGAGTATGTGTGCGCTAGTGTCTTTTTTTTATACTTTAAAAAACAATTTTCGGAACAGAATTAGGCTCATCAGCACATAGTTCAAGTAGCGTGCGAAAATTTTTCACAAAAACTAAAATTTGTTCAAAATCTGAAATTGATTCCTTTGCCTGTGTGAACGAAATGCTCACTGAGGTTTGTAGTCATTTTATTTTCATACTTTCTTGTGAACAGTGTTTAGAAGTTGATATAGCTTATATTTATACTTTCACCTCTTAAAATAACTATGTACTAGATTTTTAATAATTTTGTCATGATTTAGAACAACAATGGATGTAAACCACTGTCACTGCCAAAAAAGGAGGTAAACACAGGTAGTTATTATTTTGTGTATAATTTGCATGTAATATTCTCAGTGTCTCTAACGGGTATGCGATAATTCGTTGTTTTTTTCTTTTTGCCGGCGACGACCCAGTTCCATCCGCGCCGCTCCATAAATATCCAAGTTTTTTTTTTCGTGCTGTGATTCGTGGTAGGTCCTTTTCATTTCGCCCACAACCTTTGCTTTTTACCCAGTCTGCTGAACTTTGTTGTGTGTCTCTGACGTCACGTGGTTCCGTTATTGACGTAGCCCGGACAAGGTAATGCGCTGTTAGTAGCCTCATGTTCGTCGAGGTTGGTGACAATAATAGCAGCGTTTGTGTGGCACACCATTTGGTGACG
Source organism: Pomacea maculata (assembly GCA_004794325.1). Lineage (NCBI taxonomy): Eukaryota > Metazoa > Mollusca > Gastropoda > Architaenioglossa > Ampullariidae > Pomacea > Pomacea maculata. The sequence continues at coordinate 37,687 of SRHC01003643.1, read as the reverse complement.
TCAGCGTCAGACCACCGGGGTGGGTGCGCCGAAATACGCACGAACGTTATCGAGGGACACCCCTGGACTTAGCAACAGCCGCGCGGAATGGGCTTTCACTCTTCCTCTCTCCGCCTCCTCTTTCCCTCCTAAACTCCTCCGCCTCCTCTTTCCCTCCTAAACTCCTCCGCCATCGAGGCTGGAAACGTGGCCCGAAAAAGCATCTGGCAGACGTGAGGTAAAAATTACTGTGTGGCTGTTTTAATTTCCGAGCACACAGGCCGCGCATGGTCACACCCACTCACTATCCCCACTCCTACGTCACTCCAGAAACCCTTTCCCCATTATGACGATATGGGGTCGTAGTCATAAAGTTGGGGTAATGTAATTGTTGACAGAGAGAAAATGAGAAATAAAGATGAACAGAAAAAACCGATAGAGAGGAAGGAAGGATAGAAAAATGGAGGTCAAAAGAATAAACTAAGACCAGAAAACAAATGTGTGGAATAAATACGCCAACGGCCAAGCAGCCAATGAGACAGCTGCTACCAGCACCACACAGCTGTCCGACAATAAACATGTAACTTCTTCCAGCAATTTTTTCTCCCTCTGTTTGGCTCTCCCTGCATCCTTGTCGTTCCTTAGGAATGTTTGTCAGTCAGGAGTCCCACACATAGTTTATGTGACAGACCCTAAGATTCAGAAAGTGTGAAAGAGAGAAAGAGAGAAAGAGAGAGACCTGGGTGGCAACTGGCTCACCCGCTATTCCACCCTGCTTATTTGCTCAAACTCCTGTCGTGTTGTGGGACACGCTCGCATAATTTGACCAATTTGCCGCTCTAACAAGCAGAAAAACAAACGCCAGACTCCCAGCGCCACTAGGGGGCGGCACCGGACATTTCCAGGCAAACATGGCGGCTTATGTCGGCTTCACTGGCACATCTTAAACATGAGACGTCAGCAAGGCAAAAACGACTTCGACTTTCTTTGTTTCATGACTTTTTTTCTTCTTGTTCGTCTCTTATTTTTTGTTACTCTCGAACATAATATTTACATAAACGAATAGATACTTGCATGCATACACACATCGACCATGGCTTCATTACATACAAACAAATGTACCGTGTGTTTGTGTGTGTGAGTGAGTGCGCGAGCGCGCCTCTGATAATTATTGCTAGGTGGTGGGGTGGGGAGTTAAGAGTGTAGTAATTGTCAAAGAACAAAGAAAAATTTATATCTTCAATGCAAAGAAATAGACAATAATGATGTATTGTATTGTGCACATTGTATTGCGGGTAGCATACCATCCACATAGGTCTTCATGTCTACTGGGTATCTGGTGTATGTGCGGTAAACGTCTTGTTATCAAAATGCTAAATGCAAATGTGTTTTTGTAATTTGTAATTTATCTAAACTGTACAAAATACTTTTCGAAACTTTCGTATTTAAAAAAAAAATTATATCACATTTCTTCGACATTCTAGGAAATGCCTGAAAGAATCGATGTTATTATTAGTTTATCTCTTTTCCCATTAATACTAATTTGACAAGTAATATTTGGGACCTCTACAATACTGTCGACAGATTTTTCGCAGTTACTTCGGATGTTAAGAAATGCATTTGAAAACTGCGACCGATTGAATGCACGGGCGGACTAAAGCAGGTTTAGAGGGGATTGCGAATAGTGTCCGCCTAAAAACAGAATATTGGCTTATTCCTTTGCCTGCCAAAATCCCAGACCATGATGCCTCAGTCCATCGTAGACGTCCGAAACTTTTCGATGACTCAGTCGATGTCATACATCAGACCCTCGCAGTTCTGTCGGCACTGATGTCCGCCCACAAAACTAATTTTCTTTGATTCGCATTGCATGGTATCGGAACCAGTATAAAAGCCCGGATGCATGCGCAGAAGCCCGTAGTCAGGAAATGCCATGAGATTGTGTGGAAGCTGGAAGTGACGAGAAAAGTACAGCCTTGACATCAAAATTGGTTCTGACCTCAGTTTACGGAACCTGACAGGTGGCCCTCGCCTCGACTTCGGTCCTTGGCTTCAGACCGGCCATCTAAACTTTCACAGCTGTCTTGTTACTCATCATTACCAAAGATTCCTCCGTATAATGAATTTAACGGAGAAAAATAGTTCTGAACAAAAGCTACTTTTTATATTATCCGAAATGTCACTCTTGTATCTCTTGAAATGACTGAAAACAAGACTAGCATCTAATACCTTGAGCAGACTACGACCCAGTGAAAATTACTCGCCTTTCAGAATTAACTATTTCAATGTCCAAAGCAGTTGCAGGTAAGATGCTGATCTTTATCTTGTCTTTCTCTTTACTGTCGGATGGCATTTCGGAATAAATGTCAAAGTGCAGAAAAAAAAAAACTCAGCCTGAACGGTAAATGGTTCACTGTGTTGAGACTACAGGTTCTTATAAAGGCTCTACTTTTTTTTCGCAGGAAAATGGAGATTGTAGTCCCATGCAGGACTTACTGGTCCCTTGTGTGGAAATATGAACTGAATGACCTGGATATGGAAAAAAAGCGGAGTAAAGTGCGTGTCCATGATGCTGTTTCTTGTAAATAGGGTGCCGTGTGCAAACAATGCAGAAACATCGGCACCAGTGCACACAGACATACATACATCATGTCATCAGGGTAAATGTGGCCACCACCACATTCAGTATTCTTCCCATGGAATGTGTGCAATAATAACATTTTATCCAGCTTCTTTTCTAACCTGTCTGGCCTCATATCAGGAACAATTATGAGAGGCATTTACAATTCGATCTGCACAAGTATTTCAACAAACATGAAGTAATTAGAGTAATTAAAGTATAGATGTATACAGCTCAAGAAAATATATACATTTACATTTATAATCTTATTTTAAGGCATTAATTTATTTACATAACAACTTAAGGGTGGCTGATAATCTGCAGACAAGGATCGGGGTGTAGTTGTTACGTCACTTGGTGCGTTTGGCTCAGGGAAAGCGAAGGCGTTGTCTGTACGTCACGCTGCTCGGACTCAGGCTTAATATTAAAGTTTGTTACATCGCAAAATATTATTGAGTTGCAATCGGCTACATCTAGGCAGACACAGAGTACACACCTGTATGCGATATTTTAACTTAGTTAAGCATGACGTGCTAATGAACTTAGGATCGTTGTCGTAGTGTTCAGGACATGAGTTCAACGGCTCTTGTCAATTCTCACTTCGATTGTTAAAGAATACTAATAGTCCGGAACTAGGTAACTTTTTACCGTTCACACTTACTAATGTTCTTTTACACTGTTAATTAGAGTCACTGGATCCTGATGCTGAACTGATCAAAGAATATATATTCCATAAATTATCGACGTTTCCGATCGAGGATAGACGTTAAAACACGTCGGCGCTGTTCTAGGGGACGAGTGACCACATTCCACAAGTCACTTATTATGATTATACACAAGCAGTCATATAAAACACAGAAGTATACATATAAATGGTTACAAGCTCACACAGATTGTAAATACATACAAACATACACATTCGCGCGCGCACACACAAGCACGCACACACACACACACACAAATACACTCACACTAGTTTGTGCACAAGTAGTCTATCGGTTCTCAGTGTTGCATGCTGATCGAAGGGTGTTGTTTCGAACATACATCATTACGCATGGAAAATGGCGGCGCTAACAGTTGGCAGTAATCTGACCTTTCCCACCGCGCCCCTACAGAGTCTCTCTGACCCAAACTCAACTCATTCTCGCTTAATTACATGTCGCTGAATCAATGGCACACTATGTCCTACTTTGTAAAGGTAGTGGGCGAGAACGAAAAAAACAAATTCCAGAAAGGCAATTCAATTTTCTTATTGTTCTTTTCCCCCTTTCTGTTTTTTTTTTTTCGAGTTTTAGCTCGAGAAGAGAGCCCAGTTTTGAACATTGTTCTTCAGAAATCAAAGACTGTTTTTTTTGGAAACGTTTAAAAGAGAGGAGTTGAGGTTCTAGAGGTCAGGGGTCAGGTCATTCCCTGACCTGTCCGCCATATGGGATTCCAAGGAAACGTTTATGTGAGGGTTCTGTGCACAGGTCCGGATTGTATTGACTGGCCCTCCAACAAGATTTGCTTCCTCTGGAATTCTTTCTTCCTAGCATTCAGCCTGGTACGCGGTTTCACTTGTTGACAGGCAGGCGTGGGTTTGGGACTCGACAATGAAATGAAGCAGATATGATCTCACTGTACTTCCGAAAACATATCTATCAGGAGCGAGAGAAAAAAATGCTAGGAAGCAATTTGCTTGAAGAACGATCTGCTGGGACTCATCGTAGATCTTTGTCTCCAGAGGGAGAGATAAACAAACACCTACTGCGCATGCTCAAAAAGCATGTCAACACCTAGGAAAGGCGTAAATGGATGTGAGGGAAGGCCAAACCCTCCACCTTTCACAAGAACAGATAGAACTGAAGGATGTTAGTGAACATCAGTCACCAACTTTATTCAGCACAAATCACAAAATAATATAAAATTAATGTAAGCAAAGGATAATTAAGGGCAATTACCTAATATTCATGTAAGAACAAATTACAAGGATTTATGCCAGCAAAAACTTATATCATAATTTCTCAGAAACAAACACACAAAACTCTCTTCTCTCTCTCTCTCTAACACACATACGAGGGCTCAAACTAAAATTTAAGCTTATGAATGAATTTGTTTTATTAATAATTCATTAATTACAAATAAATACAAATACACACTTCTTTTAGTTTTGAATGCAGGAAAAATCTTTACCAAATAGCTCTATTCATTCTTTGGTAGAAAAACCCCAATGAATCATTTCATAAATCGATATACAAAACATATCCCATATGGTATAAGAAAAATATATATCGATGAGAAATATATTTATACATTAATTTTACGTAAATTTTAATTTAACTCACCCGATAACTTCATCCACCGCATGCCTTCTCCAGAACATGCTCAGTCTCTCAGATAAAAATTGTCACGTGTACAACAGACAAATGACAGGAGTGCGAAGTTAACAATCTACATGGACAACTTTGAGTATTGCTGTCACTGAACTGGGCTCATTTAGCTAAAACCGGATGTGATTAGTATTTTTTTCAAAGCAGACAGTACAACAGAAATTCAAAAACTAATACATAAATAAAACTGAATAGAAGAAAGGGGGAAAAAACCCAATGTTGAAAATGAAAGAAGTTTGTTGAAATTTAAGAAAAATAAGTTCATTCATAACAAAGAAGTAATGCAAATGTCTGTTGAACAGGATTTTGAAGAAAACAGACTGCATCTTGGTGTCAGAATAACAATTAATGTCATACGAAATTTAAACGTAAACAACAGTTCTTCCTTTCTTCCAATTTTTGTCAATCTTCTTTCTTCATCTTCCTTACCTCTCATCTCTTTTTTTCATGCATTATAATATGTTCGTGTACTTTAAATCATTTTCGAAAAAAAACTTTTAATTCTGTTAATAAAAGTTTACTTTCGCAAGGTGCATGCCTCCTTGGAAGGACGGCTGGCAGACTGGTGGAGGAGTAATCTGAGTGACTGATATTCGGGCGGAAAAGCCAAGCCGATATTCGTTTGCTCTTTCTTTAAAACAAGTCGTGCAAAAGACCAAAGGTCGTGAAGACCAAAATATGTCACTGGATAAGGAAGGAATCTGGAATCCGACGTAACAGTCACGGCTCTAGCGCGCCACCTGGCGGTGGACTGTGTGGCGTCCATGAAAATGCCGTTAACCTTCCCTGCCTATGTTTTATTTGTATGATTGATAATTAACTCAATTTTAAAAGACGAAACCTAAAAATTTTGTGATTTTGAAAACGTTTTAAAACTAAAATCAGAAAAAATTGCGGCGAAAGAGACACAACTGTAGAACAGCTGCAATTCGCAATGAAAGAGCGCTATTAATTTAAAATAAGGGACCATCGAGGAATGTGAAATTTAGGGTGAGTGTACACGCAAGTTTACTGCAGTATTGATGAAGTAAGTTATTTTCTCGATCGTCCAGGAAAAAAGTTCACGAAGAATTAAGTTTAAAGAGAAATCGACTTCTGAAACATTTCATGGTACAATACAATACAATACAATACAATACAATACAATACAATACAATACAATACAATACAATACAGTGCAACTTTATTCATCCACAAGGACAAGATAGTGCTCGAACTAGATAATAAATACATATATCTGTTGAAATATTTTTTTCTCTCTCTATATATATGTGTCAGACACAAACATTCCCAGCAACAGTAGATACAGTTGGTGACCCCAGGCGACCTCAGGCTCGTACTAGATGACGGCCAGTAGAGTTTATCAAGTGAATGGCACGTGGAATAAATGAGTTGCGGTGACGATTGATTCTGAAGACCTACAGCTAGACCGCAAGAGAACTCACATGCCAACACGTGATCAGAATTAGTAAGAGAGAAAACTCACTCACAAAAGCCCAGGGAGTTAGTTGGTGGGACAAATGGAAGTCTGAAACTAGTCTCTTTGACCAACATGTGAAGTTGCACAGTGTTAAAAGCAGACGAAAAGTCAGCGAAGAGAAGCCTGGCATGAGCTCTTGGCTTCTCCAAATGTTTGTACAGAGTATTTAGTATGGGCAAACTGCAGCGGGTCGAGATGTTCATCAACAGCAGTCATAACCTGGCTCCCTACAATTGTCTCAAGTGATTTAGTAATGATTGAGGTAAGAACGACCGGGCCTAGTGAGTTTTGGAACTGGCACAACGTGCGGAAGTTTCCAAATATGAGGAAGGTGACAAGAATCTACAAACAGCTGGAATAGATGTTGTAAATCACTAACCCATGCTCAGGGACCAGAGACTGTTTTAGTGTGGAAACCTTGTGAGAGAAGTGATTTTAGAGAAATTACTTTTGAAAAAATAATAGAAATAGCGTGGTTAAAAAAAAAAAAATAAAACATTCCTCTTTGATAGGTAATGAAAAATACGAACAAACAGTGGCAGGTCATTCAAAATATTGAGTTAGTACCACCCTGCGAGTTCATTAGTTTCGGTTCAGTGAGTGAGGAAATTGTTATACGAGCAATATCAACAAAAACAAAATTTGAGAAAAAAGTTAAACAAAAAAGACAACAAAACACAAGAAAGAAGAGTTTGACATTTTACACGTGATACAAAATAGAAAGCAAGATAAGACTTTAAAAAGTATTGTTTTTTAAACAGAACTGATGCCAGACAGCTGAGAAGCTTGCTTTGGTCTGACGAAACTGGAAAATAAAGATCGGAAAGAACTTGAGAATTAAACGTTTTCTGCAGTGACACAAGGGAAAACTAGAAAAATGGACCCATTAGTTTGCTTGTGCTATAAAGTTTCATTACACAGGGGAGACTAGCCTGAAAAAAATTAGTTTCACTGTGGAGAGGAAGTTGGTTGTTTAGATGCCTATGAATGGTAAACGTCCACATTCCCACCCCTCTCACCAGCAGAAACGGGTGTCTGGAGATCTCTCTTGGAAACATCACCCTGTTCTTCAATGTAATGGATAGCGCTTTAAAAGATGGGAGTGAGCAGACGGTCCAAAAGTTTGGCGGGATAACCCTCCACCGATGAGGCGACTGTGTCTGCGAAGACCTTCCCCAGAAGGTCACAGTCGGGTGAGCGCAAGGACCGATAACTCTGCCTGCAAGCCCTGCAGGCTCGTTCGATCAGCCTCGCCAAGCTGCCAGTGCCAGCAGGACCTTTCCCTAATAGATGTAACAAATCTTTAGCCCTACTCCATTAGCTCTCAGCAGTGGGGATTACTTGGGAGCTGGCAACGGCTGCCTAACGTTCAGCGACATGGCGAACATTAGGCGTTCTCTGTATCAACACTCGCCTCTGCTGGCGTGGCAAAACAAATATGGCGTCTTAAATTTGAGGTTTTCCCCAGGATTACAAGAGATGGCAGGAAAGAGCACGAAGGTCACAACTTGTTTTTATAAGAAAAATAAAATCAACAGAGAGAAAGAAATGGACGGTAGAGTGTGTGTGTGTGTTGAAATGCTAGTATGCACGCATACATATACAGCTAGTAAGGCTAGTATCGTTCTACATTTATGCCAACACTTATACTGACATTTATATCAACATTTATGCCAACACTTATGCCAACATTTATGTGAGCATTTACACCAACATTTATGTGAGCATTTACATCAACATTTATGCCAAATTTAATATTCACCACCATATCCGTTTAACCTTTTCTCATATTTACGGGCTCATGCAGGTTCACACCCCGACCCTTTATCTATATGTATATAATATTTGTATAATATTCACACGTATCAATGCATTACCAGAGCCCACACACAGGCTGGTGTATCCATGAACACATAACTGTGTAACACCTTTGGCTTTTGAATTAATTCTGACAAAAACACATCACGACAAACACATTTTTCCACCCCAAGGTTTGGAATAAATTGAAAACATCTTAAAAGCTTTTCAAGCTTCTAAAACCCTACTCGTCATACTTCTATTTTATTGTCTCTACAGGGAGATGGTAAAAAAGTAGTCCAGTCATATAATTCTGTTGTGCAGTCATCTGTCGGTCCGTCAGTCTGACTCCGTCTTTCGTGCTTCTTTCATCTCCGTACAAGATACAAGTTCGTTAATTAAAAACGCACATGAATAAATAACAAGTCCTTGTCACACCTGTGTGCAAAATATAACCTGTCGTCATAAGAAGTGCCCGGAGGAGGCATGAATACAAGTCAGTTATAAATAATTTGGACGGACCAGGACTGGTCAAGAACTTGTCTCAGCACTTCATCAATTCAGACACCGACCAGTTCCCAGCCAGATGTAGTTTCTACAGACTATGCCAGTCATATGATAACGATATAAGGCTATATTAGTAATAATTTACTCAAATATTGTTTCTTCCTTCGAGTCTGCAGAAAACATTAAAGCCTAACCGGAGTAAGGCATGAAATGAAGTTCTGAAATAAGCAGTTTTAGTCATCAGTCGATGCCCTGTCATCGTCTTCTTTAGGTATCCAAGAAACAGTCCTGCCATATGTGGACTTTGAACAAACAAAAAGTTGTCGACACAACCATCAATACCTCAAAATAAGTACTTTCACTTTGTGTGCATGTGTGTGCGCGTGCGCACGCAGCAGCAGTGCCGTGTGGAAATGAGATTTCGTGATTTGGGGAAACAGGGAGAAGAAACACGAATGTCAGATCCTGGAACAACCGACCTCACGCTCATCTCTCCCCTCCCCCACGTGGAGAATGGTCTGGAAACAGCTGGCCCGCTGCAATGGCCACGTGGCAGGTGGCACGCAAATTTAGTCTCTGTCTCTCGCCCCCATGACAGATGCGAACTTAATAGGTGAAAGGGCAGTCGACTTGACGAACATGTCTGCTGCTGCTGTTGCTGCTGCTGCTGGTGAAGTGTCTGCGGGCTGAAGAACGAGGTTCCTGCTTATTTCCGCGCATGCGCAGGAGTTGACAATCGTTTCCTCGGTATTGGACATGCGCAGAGGGCGTACATTCTCAATAGGAAGGCAGCGACGTTCGATATCGGCCCGTGTGGTTCATTTTTTGTTTAATCAGCAATATTTCTCGATTTTGTCGTGTAATCTTTCCGACTCCCTCCACACCCCAACCCATCTCTCCCTCCACAGTTTGTGCTTCGCATCTTTTCACTTCTTTACACTTTTATCATTATCTTCGGTATTTTAAAATAAAACAAAACTCGATTTCTCCCGCTTGCTTCGATTTGTCGTTAACTGATCAGAATGCTTGTTTGCACATTCGACTGTATTAATGAATGAGAGAGTCACAAAACGGAGGAAAAAAATATCTTACGATCTACCGACAACGAGCTAAATACTGCTAATTATAATGTAAACAATAATTGTCAGGATTGTGTGATAAAGTTGGAGCCAGGAGAGTGTCAGGGCTTGCAAACATTTGTTGTTTTTCGCTTCAAAATGCTTGTTCAAAGAGGTCAGGGTTAATTGACAAAGGGTTTGTAACAAGACAAGACAGATTAATTTCTTCTTTTAATCACAAGACTTTGTTACATTACTCACCCCGATGGCACAAGCACGTCACAAGAGTCATTTAATTTCCTCTGCCTATTAAAAAGAGAGAAGAACAAAAAATGAAATCAAATTTTAGCACTTGGAAAATTCTATTCGTGGCCACATTTCTGTCAGTTAAGCAGCATCTTCTCCCCTCTTTGCCTCCTGATAACTCCTCCAGCAGAAGTCTAGCGGCTCAGTGGCAGAAGTATCCAGTTTTGTTCTCTTCAAGTTTTTATCTTTCTTTCTTTTGTTCGTTCGTTCGTTCGTTCGTTCGTTCTTTCTTTCTTTCTTTCTTTCTTTCTTTCTTTCTTTCTTTCTTTCTTTCTTTCTTTCTTTTGTTGGTTCGTTCGTTCGTTCGCTCTTTCTTTCTTTCTTTTGTTGGTTCGTTCGTTCGTTCGTTCGTTCTTTCTTTCTTTCTTTCTTTCTTTCTTTCTTTCTTTCTTTCTTTCTGTGTTCTCTTTACCAATCTATCCGTCCTCCTTAATTTATCAAATTCATTTACTTTATTCCTTACTTTTATTTGCTCTTCAAGACTTTTATTTCTTAAACGATAACCATAATTAACACAAATATTTTCGTGGAGTGTAAAATGTTTTTTGACGCTGAACAGTTCATTCAAGCGAAAAACTGTTGTTGAAAACCAAAACCGCCTAATGAACTGTAAAGAATTAATTAAACTCCTTTTCTACATAAACTTTGTAAGCCGCCGATTCAAAACTTTTAAGAAAACAAAACTAAATCTGTTCTCATGCTGACCACTTAAAAAAAGACCATTTGCAGAGATTTTCAGCGAAGGTGAGACAGAAGGTTGTGATGAGGGAGAGTATCGTCGCCATGAAGACAAACACTGGATGCACTCGTTGTCTCCATGTTGTGCTTCCTAAGCTGCGTGCTTCTCCAAGAGCTTAGGTCCACGGGCTGTGTCCAAATGCCCGGATTGGGTGTAATAAGTTTAGTCACACAAACCACAAACCCCTTACCGTTCCCGTAATTGAGGAGAAGTTTTGCCAGCAGCTTTCGCTTCGACAAGTCAGATTTAACGACGGGGAAAATGGGGGCTTCGCGCCGGCCCTAAGTGATGTGGGGTCCCTGGGGTCAGGGGTCTAGGACGAGTGCGGTCGTAAAACGAGATTTTGTGTACCCGCAGTGCAAGCCTGAACGGCCCCGATGAGAAGGAAGATGATTTTATGGGTGATGAAATGGCAGCCGTGTTTGGAAGCAGATTCACACGATGAGATTGGTTCATTTTGGCGGTGGACAAGCTGTTGGGAAGGTGGTTACGCCAGAGGAAGTGAGCCATAACCTGTAACCATTTCCGAGTGAAATATGCTTAAACTTCCTTCATCGCCATATTTTCTTGCATAATTTATCTATTTCGCCTTTTTTGTTGCTCTTTTCTCAATTTCCCCAATTTCACGACACAAGTTTATTTTTTTGTTCCCATGTTCTCTCTTTTTCCTTTCTTTTTTCTTTCTTTCTGTGTCCATTTTTTGCTGGCTTCTTCTTTCTTTTGTTCCTCTTGTCTTTCGTTTTTGCTTGTTTATAAGATTTATTTCTTTTCTTTGCTTCTCTCCTTTTGTTTCTCTGTTTCTTTATTTGACAAATTCATTATTAATGAATTAATCAATTCATTCATTTATTTATTTTTGCTTTCTTTTTTGTTCTGACAGTCACGTGAGCACCTGCAATAAAACATCTCTCTCTTTCACTCTCTCTATATATATAGACACAATAATTATACCCACTGCCCAAAGTTTATCGATAAAGTCAGATATATACATCTGGCTGCAAAACCGATGCTGAAACCAAATACTTGGGTATTCGTGTGTGTGTTTGTGTGCGTGCATACTCAAAGTCAGCTGATAGTATGTCACTTTTAAAAGCCATCAAAAAATAAAATAATAAATAAATAAAAAAAAAACAAAGATGAAGAGAGAAAAAAAGATATAATAGAGAGAGAAAAGTAAACTGTAGTAATTGTAACTGTATATAGACTAATAAACAAAAGATGATGTTTAACGACATATTCATTCATTCAGTGATTGTAGTTGAAGTCACCCCCCGACACACTGAACTTCTTCATGCTCAAACACATCTAGCGACCTCTCGTTAATGCACCGACAACACCAGACAAATTTTCGATAGTCCTCTTAAATTCTCTCTCTACATCCGAGTCTTCGAAACAGACCAAAACGCAGCAACCATGATGCCAGAGAGGAAAACAGTTGGACCCGCCACAACAGACAGGCTTTGATTGATATCCTACGCGCTTTCACGTGGAATATTTGCTCCCGGGTCCCCTGACACCTTCCCGCCGCCAGAGGACGTTTACCGAACCAACCAACCGTGCGATCCCCTTTGCATCAAGTCTGGCTGCAAGACCAACAACTACGCATTAACCCCATCGTAGACCCACTGAAGCACCAGAAGCACCAGCCGCGGTGCAAAAAGGATTTTCTTTTTTTGGGTACATTGTTTGCTTAGGGTACCCCCGGAAAAGTTCAACTTACCACCCCGACATGCACAGTGTTCGTGGATCACAGGGATGTGTGTTGTTGGCGAGGGTTTTTCTGTTTCCAGGCGCACATGCTTCTACCACGCAACACGCTTCGGTCATCGAGGTTTGTTGGTTTAGTCTTCGCTCTGGTTCGCGGTCTTTCGACACAGAAACTCATTGACCAACCTTTGAAGATTCCTACATTTACTGGACCGCTGACTCAGGTCACGAGGTTACGGGCACGTCCATTTTCTATTGTTCTCATGCGCTGTCCTTGGTCTGCCCAACCTCTGCTAGGTTATCTAGATTTTAGAGAGTAAAGATGTTGTACGTGAGAAAATGGGCAGACAGTTATCCATCCATGACAGAAAAAGTCTCATCGTAAAGGAAGATGAAAAAATGGTTTGGAATAAACTAAAGGATAAACGATATTCTCGATCTCTATGACCAAAGAAGGCATTGCAGAGAGGAAGGACAAGCAAACCAGAATCATCTTTCAGATACGAAGAAGTGAAGTGTGTCATCAAGAAAGGGAAAACTGGTTTGAGAGCTAACGCCGGACCACAGAGAAAGGCAGGGGAGACAGCAAACGATCTAACAACTACTAAGGATACTCAACAAGACAGGTCAACACAAGACCTCAGTCATCGATGACAGCAATGGTCACCTCACAGGAAGTACCGCTGCACTCAACCGATCGACTGAATATTGTAAAGACCTGTACAACTTCCCGCTGAAGACAGATCCTAACAACAACAACAACAACAACAACAACAACAACAACAACAACAACAACAACAACAACAACAACCACCACCTTCTTTTAGAGAAGAAGTGTAAGTGAAGTGCAATGGCGTGGACTGGAGTGTAGTGTGATGAAGGGTAGAAGAAGGAATAAGGCAGTGTTTAAATACTTGTTTAGTCTCGTTTTCCCGCTGAGATATTCCTAATCAAGTAGGCAAACTGTTGTAGGTCAATTCCCAGTCCACAGTTTGTCCCCGAGACCTGTTCAGGCTACACGGATGATTTTCTAGGCGAGTGGAAGAGACAGCCTTGCCAAACGTGACCTGGCTTCTGGATGGCTGTCACCCCGGACATTCGCTTGTTACAGCTGCAGGCCCTGTCTGCGACATCATCAGGCAGTACGTGCAAGAGAGAAGCTTGTACTCAGAAAGGTCGAGCTCTTGCGAGTGTGAGTGCACGTGCGTCTAGGTATATGTGCGCACACACACATCTCTCTAATAAAAACAGAGGAAATGAAAAAAAGAGAAGACAATTAGAAATCAGTGCGAAAAATAGATACAAGGAAAAAAATCTTGCAAGATAGAAGGAAATAAAGTAAACAATTTAGAAGAAAAAAACAAATAAAAATATGGAAAGTAAGAAAAAAGAATAAAAGCATCGGAGGAAAAAAATAAACGCCATTCAAAAAAAAACAACAACAAACAAACAAAAAACAAACAAAAAAAAAAAAAAAAGA
>SRHC01003643.1:4321-23616 GCA_004794325.1 Pomacea maculata | reverse complement strand
AAAAAAACCATAAAAAAGATTAAAAACAAGAAACAAAAAAAAATAAATGCAAAGAAAGAATGTAAAAAAAAAGTCAGACATATAGAAAGATAAGCAACGGAGAAAGAAACTACAGGTAATTTGGAAATATAAAATGGAAAATAAAAAAGTAATGCAGAAACAAAGCTAAAAAAAAAAAACTCACCAAAGAAAGAAGAAAAACAATGAGGAAAGAAAGAAAAAAAAGCTGAAAAAAAAAGCAGAGAGAAAGAAAGGAGGAAGGAAAGACAGACCCAGCCTGAAGCACGCCCAAACACCCGCAAGCTCCAGTTCTTTGTGCGGTCGAGCTGAGCACGATTCACTCCACGCGCTGAGGTCCCGCCGTCACGGACGTGCTGTCCGCCCGCCACTCGGACATATTGTTTGTTCAATTATCCGGTAAACGACTGCCTGTACTCCCGGGTGGCCATTGTTGAGGTCACGTGCAAAACGAAGCTGTAGTTATGGCGCACAATGGGGCTTGTGGAGGGTGCGTGCCCACACCACGAGCTCCAACCGCCAGGCATTCAAAAAGTGAGGATGTTGGTTTTCGAAAGTTGCCACTTCAAATGTCACTGGACGCTCTTGTATTTTTTTTAAATATTTCTTTTTCAATTTAAGATAATTCAGATTTGTTGCTAAGAAGTCATAATTCACCGAAAAAGATTTTTTAAAAAATTTGCAGATCTTTGGGGAAGTTCCTGTTTTGCCGAGTGTTGTAATTTGTGCGAAGTAGAAGCCACCACCTTTCATTCAAAGAACGTGTCCAAAGATTTCGTGCACCTCCTCTCCTGAAGACCAGTTGATGTTTTTCGTGACACGAAAAAAAGAATGCTACACACACTCACAAACACACACACACACACACTATTCAAGGTAGAAAAGGTATCTTCCAACGTGCTATTAGAAAGTGTCGTCTTCTTGTCGATAATTACAGCTGATTAGATGAACTCTCGCATTAAAAGAAATAGGAAAAATTAAGACGAAGAAGGTATTTAAGCTGATGTCACAAACAGGAATAGCAATGTGTAAACAAATTCAAAAAATATTATTTTCTTTAACCCATCTGCATGGCGCTGTCGTTTAATTATCTAAACATTTATCAGATCGAGTTAAGAATGAAAACCAAGACTTAATTGCCAATCTTTCATCGATTTGTATTAATAATATTATTTTATGTTGAACAGACTTCATCATTAGACCACTAGAACCTTCCAATGCAGGATGGAAATGACATTTTTACAGCTTTTTGATTGGATCTATGATGCAAGCTAATCACACGCAGCAGTTAAAGTGGTTTGCTGGACAAGTGTTTCCTGTCCCGCTGGGAAGGGAACCGAGAAACGAACTGATTCATCTGCAATGAAGCTATCATCACACTTTGTTTTTCCTGTCTGAAGGAGAATAGGAGAACTCAGGGGAGGGGCCTTCTCCTGCATTTGGCTTGTTTTCAGGATTTCTCCAACACTCTCTCTCTCTGAGTGTGTACACATCTAAGGGAAATAACTGATTACCTCCTGCTGTTGATTATGAATTTGTAATATCGACAATATCCTCGTCTCACTTGGTGTCTACAAACTTTTGGAAATCTGTCTTCGTCGTTTAATCTGCGGTATTCCCCATTGAGGTCGTTTGAGATACTGGATCGGATAACGATGCGGCGTTTACGACATCCACGACGCCAGCATCTGAAGCGACTCGGACTCCGTCAACTCGATCGACGTCGACTGGAAATCATTTTTCTCTTGCTTTTTTTTTAAAAGATAAAATTGTAACTCGTCTTTTTTCAGTGATTGGTGAGAATATGTTCTGCAAAATTATCTAGACGAAAATCGGAAAATTTGCCGTTGTCAGATTTGTCTCCAGTGCTCTCCCTTTACACTTTACACTCTTCGTAGGTGGCGTGTGCTGTTCTGTTGTAGAAACGCGCGTTTGTGTGTATGTACGCACTCTTATGCTTGAGAAAGAAATAAAAAAAAAAAAAAGAAAAAAAAACCTCTAGATATTCTTGATTGTGTGATTGTGTGTACGATTGAACGCATGTAGAAGAAGGAAAGAGTCCAAGCGGTTTTCGCCACACACCCGTTATACAGTTGTCGGGTAAAAACCGTTCGTTTGCCAGCGCAGCACGCGACGACTGACAGTGAAAGGGTTAAGCGTTTTCTTCCCACCAAAGGCAGATTGCTTCCCAGCTGTTCCCGCTAACAGATGCGACTCCCACACCGCACGCGCCTTGTCACGTGACCTGATCTCATCAATTATTGCCGCTCTCTTTTCTTAAAAAAAATACTTGCAATTACCTGGCGCAATCGAGTGATTCTCAGGAGATTTCCAATCGACATACTTAATCGCTTTGGGATGAAAAAGAAAAATAAAAACTCCGACATGTTGCAGTAATAGACTTGTTAGGAAATGATTATTAGCAATTCCTCTTATAACTTACTGCTAAGCTTATTGCGGTAGCTAAACTATTAGCTATGGTCAATATGTAGCATTCAAAATACGCGTGCAGGCTAGCCTTTGTCATTTAGTGCCAGATTTTATTGAATAATTTATTTTGTTGTATACTTTATTCAAAAAGACTTGTGTTAGAAGAACAAATCTTTCTCTGGTGTGCATGACTGATTTTTACTCACATATTAGCTTTAATTTAGTTAAACCTATATTAATTATATATATATGGGTGTTATGTCAAAATAGATTGTCCATAGAAAGAAGCATTGCTTATTTGCAAATATATCCTCATGGTTTATGATATTCACCAACAATTAGTTCAGTGTCTCTAGTCTTGCGGTCCAGACGAACCTCTGATTTGGTTTTCGTCTTTAAAACTCTCGGTATTAGTATTTATACCCCATCACGCCTTCAGAAAAATACAGTATTTACTATGGGCATGGGCACATGACAGTCATTAGGGATTCTGGTTTCAGCGGAGACGGATCTGGTTTCTGTTTCCCGACTTCGGAACACTCTCAGGTCACGGCTGTCTAGGTCAGAATAATGTTAACGACCTCTGAAGTATGTCAGCTGTTTGCTGGAGCCATTCTAATGTGAAGAGTTAGAACTAGAAACCCCCCTCTCCTCCTCCGACAGTCAGCCCTGGGACCGATTGTCACAGACAACAAGTGTGTTCCAAGACGAGATTTGAACCCAGACCATGTAATTTTAATTGCAATGGTATGTCTGTCCAATCGTACGTGAAAAGAATGCATCGGCCCGGACTCCGAAAGGACATTTCGCCACAATCAACACAGAAAATATAACTGAAGAGTATATACCTGAGTTTTCTTCTATATCATGACCATCAGCCCTCTCCCCAAACTTCCGTTTTATATACACACACAAAAAATGCAGATCATAAACTACGAGTCATCCCCAACACTCGACAAGCCATCACAAGAACATTCATCAGAGGGTTAAGTGACTCTCCCTACAGTGAAGGCGTGAAGAACAGATCGTAATCTTAGTGTCATTCTGGACACTTTGTCACCTACGAGCCAAACTATCTAAGCCAGAAAAACGAGCTGAAGATGGGGATTGCTGAGCCCCAAAATTGTTATGGCCCACGCCTTGCCTGCCGAGGCCAGAACCTTTGTACCATTTTGTCTCGACTCATTCATACTTAGTTTTTGTCCTGAAGAGGCAATTAATGCGATAGTTAATAACATCCTTTACCTCTCTTTGTTATGTTCCTACCCACACTCGGACTCCACGACCCTTTCTTTCTCTCTTTCTCTCAAGATTTCGCGGACCCGTGTTTACTCTAATCCTACAAGTGGACGGGCAGTTAGTCAAGCTGCAGACTTATCGTCAGAGTCTTCATTTTTTTGTGTCTTCTATCTGCTTTCTCTTGTTCTGGAGGGGGGAGATAAGCGACAGGTTGCCCCGAGTCCTCAATTTTGTATTTTGCGGGAACGATTTTGCAAGGATTTTCCTGATTTATTTCGGATCCTAGATCGGTTCGTCTCACAGTTGGAAGTGAGGTAGACTGCAACTATTTCTTTCAGCAAGTCAGTGTGTTTGCGATAATACTGTTAATAAGGTCTGTCGACTTAACCTATTCAAAAGATGGCAGCATCATAATGCCATTTCACGTGTCTTGATTTTCTCATATATTTTGTTCCTAACGGCTGAAGAACCTCAGAAAACTTCCCGAAGTGAGAAGGTGAAATTAGTCCCAGACAGCTACTTCATCTTCGCTCTCTCCAGTAATCCTGAAGTACGACAGCCCCTGAAATACTGAATTCTTTTGAATAACCAAAGAATGTTCTAGCACAACATTTAATACTTCAGTCATATGTTTCAACTACATGCATGAGAATTTTAAAAAATGTCATTTAACACAGGAATGTGTCGATAAGGATTAAAAGCTAAAGTAAAAGACAGTTGTAAAGTACGGATATTTCAATTTAAAATTTCTAATTTCTCTACACGCCAATGTTTGTAATATAAAGAAAAAACTCAACTGACACACGACTTTATCATCTGTCTGTTACAGGAGAGGAATAATAAGAATTGTAAATGTGATTATATTTTTTATTCCACCCCGGTCAGAGCTTACGAACAAAGCTGAAGTTTTTCTTTTTTGCCTAAATTAACTTTTTTTTTTAGAGGAGGGATCTTTAAAATGCTTTGAATGTGAAAGGTTGTAACAAATGCATTTTAGATGTCGAAAAAACGACCGTAAGTTGTCTCCCGCTGGTGCAAAACTAATGAAATGAGAAATTTGGGAATGTTCTTTAGGGTATTGATGGAATTCACACCAGTTTCGTCTTGTGCGTCTGATGAGAAGACGATCTGTTAATTTGCTGAACCGCAAGTGTTTTTGAGGCTAGATGGCGGAGAGCAACACAATGAATTGACAGTCATGGGAGACATGAGAAAACCTGGGCTCCATCTTCACCTTCCTTTGCTTTCATTTTTAGAAGAGTTTTGCTGTGTGCTTGAGACAAAGTGGATGTCCGCATCCAAATGCGTTCGTGTTGATTGTAATTAAATGTGATTGCATATGTACAACGAACTAGTATCCTGGAAGACGCACAAACACGCACGCATGCACAAGCAAACACATAGACACACGTATGCACACACACACACACACAAAAACAAACAACTCACGCCTAAAGGTACAACTCCCGATAAGAAAGAAAGGAAAAGAAAGAAAGAAAAAGAAAGAAAGAAAAAGAAAGAAAGAAAAAGAAAGAAAGAAAAAGAAAGAAAGAAACAAAGAAAGAAACAAAGAAAGAAAAGACTTTAACTAAGAGGACACATAATATCGTCTAAGGGCCATTAATCTCACTTAGTAGAGAGTCTATATTTACCCACTTATCACCAAATGAGCTGCTTCAGAAAATGCAAAATACAACTACAATAGGATGTCGATTTATATTATCGCGTTGAACAAACTCCAGAGGACACGTGCTTTATCTTTGAAAATGTGATAATTGTCTTTAGCCTTTTCTTAACTTCTGAAATGTCTGAAATGTATACATGCCTATGCGCAACAGTTTTCAAAGTTATTGCTTTAAGTTATAGTTTATCAAAATCGATTGATTGTTGTGTAGAGTTTTTGTATCATCCATCAGGAGATTGAAAATAATAATAATAATAAAAACAGCAGCAATAATAACAATAATAATACAGCTATATGAACAAACCAGCGAACCAGCGAACGAACCAGCGAACGAACCAACGAACAAACGAACGAACCAACCAACCAACCAACCAACCAACCAACCAACCAACCAACCAACCAACCAACCAACCAACCAACCAACCATATAATTTAAAAAAATTCTCCTTTGGTTTCCATACGTACGGAAAGCTGGAATTGCAAAAGTAATGGCTGACACTGGCAATGCCCAGAAGAACAAAACTCTACGTGCTTCCTACAGTCGGTCATAAAAACACAGCGAAACCTAAAGCTGAAAGATAAACACACTACGAAAATTAAAGTTTAAAGTATTATGTCCTGAATGTTTTTTTTTTATCATGACATAAAATTGGTATCATTGTAAAAGAAGCCTCGTTTTGGATCAAGGTCTTGACTGACATGAGGTGAAACAGAGAAGAGGTACCCTTTCCCTTGTCATGGTTAGAGACCGCAATTTGAGTGCGAAGTCAAGGGAACATTTCCTAAACGCAGCCATACTGACATCGAGAAGATGTTACTTTGAAAAGGAGAAGGAAAAGCTCTTCCGTCGTAAGCAGGACCAGGTTACAATTAAAGGACCTGAATCGAAAAGCGAGAGTGATCTTTGCCTGTCTCAGGGTGGAAATTGCTGAAGGCAGGGGGCCGTCCAGCCACAATCTCCAATGTGTATATGTCGGAAACCATCGCGCCATTTGCGGGCGTCCGACAGGAAAGAAGGTTCTGGAAAGAACTAGGATTTCTACCCAGGTTTTAAAATGCTCTTTTAAGAACAACAGGAGCGTATAACATTTTTCAGAAATAAGAAACAAGTTTTCAGCTTCAGTGAAAAATCACCTAAAAGACATGGGTAATTAATTTGTTTGTTTGTGTATTTGTTTTTCTGCGTGTACAAACATGGGCACAAACACGTGTAATCAGCGACTAAACTTGCTTCGAAAGTGCAAATGTAGCTGAAGATGTTTGATAATACTCTACAAGCCTCACCTCTCACCGACCAATGGCTTGATTTATGGTTTTTTTCGTTCCCTTTATTTGCCCGCACCCAAGACCTTATCTGTAGAAGGTCGTGCCAGAAAATGATACCACAACAATGAACGACATTTAATGGTTTGCTTTATGTCCGTGATTAAGACCCCGTGTTTAGAGAAACAGAGATTAAAACCCGTCATAAGAATGAGGGGGGAGAGAGCGAGAGATTGAGAGAGTTGTGGGAGGCCAAGTTTAATTTAAACCCGAAGCAAAGGAGGCAAAT
Organism: Pomacea maculata; assembly: GCA_004794325.1. NCBI lineage: Eukaryota > Metazoa > Mollusca > Gastropoda > Architaenioglossa > Ampullariidae > Pomacea > Pomacea maculata. The sequence goes on along the minus strand of SRHC01003643.1, from coordinate 16,693 downwards.
GTCTTCACCTTCAAGTGTGATCCTCTGTCTCAGCTAAATTCGCCTTGAAAGTTCAAACGGGCCCCATAAAAATGCCAGTTTGATTGTAGTGACAAGAGACTCGCTAGTTGCCCTTTTCTGATCCGTGACATCAATGATTTAGCCAAAAAAGATTCGGAAAATGCAGGAGAAAAAAAAAAAGTCCTTTGCTCGCACACTAGCAGACGGCATGTGCACGGAACATCGGTGTCTTGATGGCGGTGAACCGTTACTGTTAGAATCTCTGTCAAAGGCCATCGAAATAGGATTTTGAGAAAAAAGCTAATAGCATTGGTCAACTTCAGAGAGTTGGACTTCGGAGAAAACTTTTCCAGGTTGTATGTGGGTGGATGTATCGATCACACACCTTTTCCGAGCTTTCTGATTTTTTCAAAGTTCAAAGTATTTCTCCCGAATTTCCTCTCCAGTTTTCCCTCAAAACTAGCGGACCAACGAATTACAAACGCAGTGTATTGTCAAATAAACAAAGTTTTAGTCAAACTTTTATTTGTTGGAATATTTACTGATTTTTCCTAAATTTAAAAAATTGTTTTCAAAAGTCTCCGTCGAGACAGATGTTGGCACTCACTTGGTCACCTGTTGTACCTAAATCGCAGATGCAGACTTTCTTATTCAAGAATTTACAGTTTCCTTTTCAATGGTCTCCTCTAAGTCAAGATAGCAGAGTTGTAGAATTGTAATATTTTGCCCATGGTTCTTTTCATTGCCTATAGCGCCACGTGATTTTAACCCGAAGAAAACAAAGAAACAGGAGGAGAGCACCCAACCATGTCATGTTATGATATGTTATTTAATGTTATGTTAGTTTTTCAAAGTAGACTTCCTCAAAGTTTTTATATAAGAGATTTTCCCCACATCCCACAAACTTTGAGTCGAAGACGACCCTTCGTCCACAATATTAAGCGAAGTTTATGCTGCGGGCGGACAACCAAGCTTTTCACCGGATGTTTATTGGACTCGGTTGGAAAACAGTTTTAGTCTCAGCTGGATGTACCTTTGAGCAGCCCAGGGGGAGAGGAGAAGCACTCTTGATTAGCTAGTTACAGCTCACCCGCTGGCATAACTCCCACCGACGACAGCCTCCCGTCCTCACTACAGCCCCTGAAATATTGTGGTGCTTTTGCCTGTGTTATGTGCCCATTGGTTTCGATTATTGCCCAGCGAGAGTCTCATTATCCCCCCTACAGGAATTATCGCCCCTGCAGAAAGTAACGACCACTAGGGCGTACATGTTAATGGCGTGTTGAGAATCACTTTGTGGGTATTTTCAGTCTTCTAGCACTTTTTATTTCTAAAATGAGTTTAATGCGGAAATTAAAGCCGAAATTTCATTTAGGAGACAACTCTATACTACCCTTTGGTTTGCTCAGTCTAATTAGCACACTTCGCAGTTGCTCACTTTCCATTTTTAAATCGCCTTGTTGGTCATGATAACCTTTCTAAACTTCTTTAATATGTGAATGCTAAGTACAACCTGTAGCTATTTGACAACAAATAAAAATGCTAGAAGTAAACAAGCAATTTCCAAATATGCAATAGTGACATAAACACTGAACAGGAAGAACAGTAAATCTAGACACAAAGAATAAAAAAAAACCACAAAAAAACACAAAAATCACACAAACAAAACAAAAAAAAAAAAAAGAAAAAAAAAAAAAAAAACAACAACAACGAAAATAACCACACATAAGAAGTAGTAAATTAGTATATTTGAAAAAAAGTTTTCAGAAGCAGGATGAGAGAATTTGTTTTGAGATGGTCGACAGACTGCACCAAAGAGTCGGCATGAGTTCAAGGAAGAGAAAGTTCGACAACAGTTAGCAGAATTTTTTTATCAGTCCTATTAGGTTCTAGGTGTAGTTGGTGCTCTCATGTCGCCCCAGGATCCAAGACTAGTCTTTTTAATCCCAGCTTATCGGTTGCAAAATTGAAATTTGCGGTCCTTCGAGGCGATTGCACTCAGCCATTAGAACTAATACCATGTGAAGGTAATGTTGAGGGCACTACTTTTCTGACTTTTACAACTGCTAACTGTTCATTTGACGTAAGTTGCCAGCGCAGAAATATCTTGCTTGGGTGATCTTCGTAGTCTTTATATTGTACTTAGTAAAATAATATAAGATAAGATGTACGGATTAACATGTCCTAATACAACATGGACAGTCTATACTACCTGCTGTGTTAAATAAGAGAGAAAAAGTTTTGTGGTGATCAGGTTTACGAATTTGATTTCCTTTTCTCCCTATCAGAGTGGACTTCAAAGAAAAAAATGTCTACGACTGGAAAAGTTCGATTTTGCTGTTGTCACCAACTCTTTCCATTTAATATTTTAAAGCCAGCGTCAGGGGTAGACGTGTGGTTTTTGCATCCTGACAAATCCATGTTTACAAGTACTGTTATTTTGTGATGATTTATGTCTATCGAATATGTCAGTTAATCTGAAGCTTTCACAAGTACGAGTTTGGAGGGACAACAGCACAAGAAGCAGCTTTGTTTACAAACGTGATAGGACCAGTAAACAACACGCTTACATCTGTTCCTTATGAGAGGGCCAAATAGGTAGAAATATAGAATAGTAATAAACTAGTAAAAGCCATAACGACATCAATGTCAAAATGTGATTTGCGTAGTAAATTTTTTTAAATATGGGCTCTTTGATAAATTCTGAGTGGCAAAAATAAACATTCAAATAAAGATGATCAGGAGAAGAATGCACGACCTATGACCTTTCGGTAGAAAAACAAATGAGACAAGCTTATTGAGTTCAGTAACTGGCAAATGTGGCTCCAGCGTATCGAAATAATTAAAAATTCGTTTCCTTTGCACTTGCTGTACTTTGATGGTCCCTCCCTTACTTGCTGAGGCTGACAGATCGTTCTCCTGTTCCCGCGATCACTTATTCATCTCCGTCTCTCCCATTCCTTCTCTCCATGATTCAAGAACCTTCACAGCTGATATACTATTCCAGGAGGAGCATGAAAACTACCGTTTTCTGTTTTCCAGTTCCTATCGATGCCCACCCATGCTTACAGCTCTCTAGACAATGAAGGTAACTTTACTCACGCCTAAACTTTAGAAAGTTCTAGAATCTGGAATGATCAACGCTTAGTGCATTCACGGTCAAGACCAAAAGAAACAAAAGGAGAGAGAGCACCTCACCGGCGAGAAGGAGATAAACATCGCCATGCTCTGTTTCTATCTCTTTCTGTCTCACTTTCTTATCGTCACAGTTTGTTCTGTTGATGGACTTGTTGTGGTACCCGGCGTTGCTAAGGGCACTCGCGGACAAAAACAATAAGTAAAGTATTTTTTTTTTAGTGAAGTCGATGTTTTTAGTGAAGTAGAGAAAGTGAAAAAAATGAAGATATGGACTTTCGGTGCTGCTGTCTATTATGTGGGTGTGTGTCCCTCACTCTCTCATTGGACACTTTGCCAGCAAGGGTATGCTTAGCTTACCAACATTTTTAGTTTTGTTTTACAGTTTGCAGCCACAGGTATCATAATATAACTAATAAAACAAACATTAAAAACATGTTCCAGAGAAAAATAATAAAGCAAAGCATAATCTACCACGTTTTGGTAGAGGAAAGAAGTATTGCAAAATTTGGTTAGAACCAAATAAACGATGTAAATTTTCATAGCGCTCAGCCAGAACCGTACACTTACATAACCACAATTCTGCTTCATTTATAAAAAATAACAATATCGACAACTATGATTTTCTTATCAGTAAGTTCTAAATAAATTTGTTGTGTTGCATTTTATGTCTTGATGTTGTGAATGTGTCTCTGATGTCTTGCTCTGGTGACTCATGTCTTACTGTGATTACTATGCCCCTGATACGCCTTTCTATGATGATCATGCTTTCTTTATTTAACATTTCAGTTTTCCCACGTGCTTTGAATCCTTTTCTATTCACACTACAAGCTGCATATGATCAGGCAGATTGTATGACATCGCACGCGGACAAAGAAATGCAGCATCACGGGTGAGTGATATTCCTGGCGAGGGCTGGAAATGTCGTCAAATTCTCACCTGAACGCCAGGTAAACCACATAAATGCTGAGGCACCTGCTCCGTTTTTATTTTATTTATTCTTTCAGCTGATGTCTCCTAGAGTGGACAAGGTATTTTTGGAAGGTGGGTGGGTGAGGAGGAGCCGCCACTTCAGAAAAATAGGCTACATCGACCGATGGCAGAATGATTCGATTGATGGTTGCGGGGAGGAGTGGGGAAAAATATTTAAGCTAAAGTTTCTGATGGCAAGTGCTTATCAGCTACCGGGACTTAAGTACCAGCGTTTAAAGGTCTAGTGGGGTGCAACATTTTTATTAATAACTGGGGAAAGCTCAGTTTAAGATACTGTTTTTCCAGATATGGATAAACACCCCATTCCGTTCTCGAGATACACATCATGATAGACAGAGATCAACACAACTGAAGTCCAGATTGTACAGGCATACGTTGATGTTGCGAGAACCTCAGCCAATTGAAAGCTGGAGCATTTGTCCATTAAACGTACTTATATACAAACGTGATGTCACGATTTTAATCTGTTTCTTTGTATGACGATGTTTATTTTCCCTCGAAATAAATTTTATATAGCTATTAAAAACAAGTCTACATCCCACCGAGCCTTTAAATAATGAATGGATAGAACTTTAAATAAGAAGCGACACCAGCAGGACAAAACTGGATGTTTTTATGGAGAATGCCCACCCTGCGCATCAGCCAAGACCGGATGTAGTTAAGGGCACGCGAGGAAAAAGTTTTCCTAAACGGTCCGGGTCCCTCATAAGTAGCGGAAGCTGTGCCCCTCTGAACGGAAAGCCAAGAATCTTCCAGAAGGGAGGTGATCGGCGTGCGAGAATTGTTAGGGTCGCCTTGCCCGCTTTTTTGTTCTGCTCTGTCCCGGATGTGACGTGATCAATGTGCAGCTTCCGGCGCCACTCTGTGGACTTAGAAACATGGTACTTTGCGAAATGCAAACAATAAAACAACAGTTTTAAAACTAGATAGAGTTTAGCAAACATGATACTCGAGCTAAAGTCAAACATGAGCCCATCCCGACTTCCTTGCTTTAAAAGCTTCCAAAACGACTGCTGATAGAATAGATGTTATAAATACATGAACATCTTTGGAGACATGCTTAGAACTATTCTGGTTTATTTAAAACAGAGCCGAAGATTCTCATTGTGTTTATTTTAGATGTGGGAAAGAGGAGTCAGGGTTTGGAAAAAAGAATTAATTACATGTAAACAATTTTTAAAACAGTCTAAAGTAACGTGTAAGGTTAAAGTAGCAACAACACAGCTTTCACTGGCTCACTAGGCAATCGTACTTTCTTTGCATCCATTAAAGATTGTTTGTATTTTTGCAAAGGAAGATAACACGTGTGATTTTATAGAATAAACGATTTGAACCATGTACAATATATCCCTGTGCTGTTCCATGAAAGTTGGGAAAAAATTATCCTGTTCTCAGCAATATTTACTCTTAATTCTAAAGTGCTAATGAAACTTTTTAGGTGCTTTATAACATGTAATTTATTTGTAAGATAGGAAAATATGGAAGGGAGGGAAAAGGAATGGAGAGAGAGAAAAAAACGAAGAGAATGAAAGGGTGATATTTATTCATTCATATAATATTCCTGCTCATACAATGGGAGCTCTATAGCCTCGTTTTTCTTCCTTCTCATTAACCGTGCAACAATATAATGTCGAAGACTTCCTTCGTTTCCGCCATTTTTCTGTCACAGAGCTGATCCATCATTACTCACTGCTGAAGGAGGAAATGCAAACATGGAGGCTGGGCTCAACCCTGTAGCCAGCTGTAATCCACACCAGTGAACATCGGCCCACTGCAGGCGCCAAGCGTTTTCTCAACGATGTTTTCAGAATGTCTTTGCGCTTCTCGGGAGGGATGACAAGATGTTTGCACACTGTCGGTTCTGGACTCCAATTTCTGCTCAAGCCGTTCCGTCCGAAAAGCGGAATTTATTTTATTGCATTGTGGGAATGGAGAGGAAATTTAGTAAGCACTGAAGGACACACACACACACACACACGCACGCACGCACGCACGCACGCATGCACTCTGAAGAAGGCATAAAGAGACAAGAGGCATATAAAAAAAATACGTAGATAGATATAGACTTTTATCTTTCTTTTTGAGGGACGAACACAATCGATGTAACCTGCTTCAAAATGAAGTAATTAACATTCTATACACGATGACTTGTGTCTGTCCCTAGATCAGCTTCCTATCCAACCCTAACCCTTAGATGATATCATTGCCTTGTCTAAATTTAAATGCTCTCTCAAAAACATTTGCATTAAAAGCCAAATGGATACTGCGGCATGTTTGAAGCAGGCAGTAGCCAACACAGGTAGTGGAGAGTAAGGAACATGTTTACATATGAATGTGTAACCTCACTTAGGTCTTATCCATCATTCAGCAAGACGGTTAAAATGCTTGATTTGGGTATTGACAACACCCAGCCCAAGAAAAAAAAGAAGAAGAAAAAGTATCAACTAAAAGTAAACAATGTCACAGTACGAGTCCTCCTTCCACCCAACAAAACACAGATACAAGGGAGACAAACTGAGGAGAAAGATAGCTAAAGATGCCTACTTCTCTCCCTTGATTTAAGTGTTACCTAGTTGTTCCTTATTTTCTGAAGGCTGAACGTGGATTGATCGCAGGTAAAATTCATTTCAGTTATCTTCTACCTATTTCTGCTTTATTGTGTTTACCAGAGATCTTTAGAGATACGGATTATTATCTCACCGCGCGTGCAGACAGTCCACCGTTGAGCTTTGGCAGCCAGACATGGCAATACCTGAACAAACAGACGGGACTGTTAATCTTTAATTTTTCTTCATCTCTCCCTTGGTTCTACTTGTGGATTCAGCACACGGAAATGGTATTTTGAGTCCTTCCAACTTCTGTTTTTTGGTTGTGTTGAGTTATAATTATGAAGATTTTGTGACTGACTTCAAACATCGACATCGTAAAGATGTATTCAGACTAATCTGTAAAATTGTAGTTTAGAGTCAATCATTAGGCATGAATATCTTGCTACTTCTAATATAATGACAAAATATAGACTGAGTAATTGAGGTGTTTATGATTAAATGATTGATAATCAAAAAACAACCACCAGAAGAGTAGTTAGTCATTTACGTGATTACCTACGTTAAATGACCGTTGAACAATACTATTTGACGCTTGAAGGGTTCCCTCCCTAACCTCTAAATTCTAGTCTAATTAATCGTGAATATATTTAGGTGCCCTTCCTTTTCTCTATATTCTAGTCTAACTATTCATGTATATATTTATGACTCACATGCTCTTCCTGTACTGCGTTTTCCGTCTCCACACAAACAACACACGCACGCACGCACGCACGCACGCACGCACGCACAAATAAATTATGTAATTCAGACTCACGCCCATTTTCTCAGTTGTTGTCTGAATACAAGCAAGATTGCACTGGTGATTGCCCGTCCACCATTGTTGATATCGAGCTTTAATGTACTTTTATTATAGTGCATTCGTAATTTTTTTTAACATTTTTTTCTCTTTTATTGCTTTACCGCTGGCGGGTTTGATCATTAACCTGGCAATGACTAGGGAAAGTTAGGCAAGTCTTTCTTTCTGTCGACGAACGCTCTTTTGTCACTGCCTGTGGTTGGGGAACGGGGTCCTTTAGTGGCAAAAGAATCACATTACACCTGCACTCCCCACCTTTTCAACAGGTATTGCCCGCGCTTTCCTTTGGGGGACTTTCATCAGGGTTAGGTAAGTGATGATCAAAACATTCATTTAATCGTGCTTGAGTTTTGGGACTACTTGAAAAATCTTAAAAGGAAAACAGACCATAATACACATTTTTGAGAATCTCTGGGTCTTAATCTCCAACCAAATCAATCATTTTATACAGGATAGGACAAAGAGCAAAACTAAATGTCCTTTCTGATTAAGTCTTATAGAGGACGAAGTTCACAACCTTTTCTATTGTCCTCGATATGTAGATTTTCGCCCAGAGTATTTTAAATTTTACAACATACAATGAAGAACAGTACCTTCTTCAACTATTTTCATGTGAACGCAGAAAGAACACGACAACTAGCACGGTATATACACAAATGTATACACAAAAGAAGGGCGGCAACCGAGCTTGTATCGTGTAAAGCATGATCGATAACTCTGCCTATGTATGCTGATGTTATACTTGATTTACTGAACATTAATCGGCTGTAATAATGCAGTAGTGTTTCCAAGAACTGGAGGAACAGTGTTATGTCCTGCCTGTCACGTACTTCGTAAATTTTATGCATTGAAGATGATTCTGATCCCAGAAGGTTTGACAGAGGGGCAGTAATTAAACTTTTCCTGAATTTCTGTCGTGAATGAAAGCACTTGTAAAAAATATTGGGTGCGTTCGTGGTATAAATATTAAACAAAAAAATTATCTACTTTTTTCCATTGTACAAGTTATGCTGTCATTATTAAAAGTTTATTTCTAAAATCTTACAGATATAGAAAAGTTAATAGAAGCATTCTTCATTTTTAACCACAATGAGCCACATCCGGTTTATTGTCCGGTTCATGTTTTTTACAGGTGTTTATACTTGCAAAACACATCCAGTCAACTTTCGACCTGTTCACTGTCCTACTTCGACAGAGAGCACGGTGACTGGCGTCCATGTGTCACAGATTGGAATTTTATCCACAGAAAATATTAATTCATTCGACAAGAACTTGTCTGAGGAGCTTTTCTTTAATTTATTTAACACAAAATCACTAACTTACCAGTCTGAAAAACTGTCAGATTGGTGACTTTCAGGTGAGTGTTCATCAAATTGTCTCAAATCTCGCTTCCGGGGTTAGTCTTGTCTGCTCGATGCTCATAAAACATGAATAATTATTAAATTTATTGTTTTTGCTGCTTTGTAAGAATTCACTGCCTTTAGATAACAAATTGCTAGTCTATAATTTTTTATTTATATGCAGAGACTAAATAGAGTTCCTGAGATTTATATATATATAGAATATTGATAGATATCATTAACATATGATATTGTCTTCTCGATCTTCGTTAATCAAAAATACATTTAATATTTTTTTTCATTTTTACTGCGTTGTACAAATTCATTTCACTAGGATAACGAATTTTAGGACAACGTGATTGGAAGGGTGCACGCTTGTTTGGTGGGTAGGATGCCATCAACCACCCTTCAGCTGTGAAGTTTCTGAATACAGGCCTTTGTACTATGAATAAGATCAGGATGTGATATTTTACAACAGTTTTTTTTGTCAGCTATTCAACCGATTCTCAATCCAGTATATACTGAATGCTTAAAAAAATGAAGCGTACTCGGGAACTACGACATGTGCACATGCAAATTAATTCCGCCTGTCAACTGGATAGTGGGGCATTTGTTTTGTTCGGATCATCTGGACCAAAGAAGCGATGATTTGTTGTTTTATTCCTATCCTGCTTTTAGCAGATTTTTTTTTTCATTCTTCAGTCTTTAGTGTTAAAGATCTCTGCAATATTTAACACGCGTGGTGTTGTCTGAACGGAATAATTGAAACTTTTTTTCTCCAGCGTCTTGGTGATGGTCTTCAATATCTGGTAAGCCAACTTCTTTAATATTGCCATTTTTTCTTCTAAGCCTCAGTATTTTCCATTTTGTCTGAAATTATTTGGTTGCCGTCTATGTTTGTCCTTGTTTTTAGCAAGTGTGTATTTAGTTCTGATACAGGAAACTGATGTGTGATTGAGAGACGAGGAAAACAGAGTAAATGAAAAAAAAAAAAATTCCAGGTGTCACATACATTGGCCAGAGATGTGAACCCACAACCTTTTTTTGTTTCTGCTGCACAAGCAGCTGCGGCATCAAGTTGTCCCCAAATACCCACAAATGCGCAGCCTTATATACATTCTGGGTGCGAGTAGGGTACGATGGGAGGGAAGAGGGTGCCAGGGGTGTATGCGCTATGATCCGTGTCACGTGGGCGTTGGGGATGGTTAGGGAGAAGGAATTCGTGCCATATTAGTGTCCTGAAATGGCAGATGACATGGTTCGTTAAAATTTTAGAAACCTCACAAAGCTCAGATGAAGATTGATGTCGATGGCTGTGACACGTTTATGTGCGTCGTAGCAATGCCTTGCCACTTTCTTTGTTTCAGACGAAGAGTTCAGTGTCTTGCAGGACTGGATACTAAACATGAGGAGAGTTTCACTATGTTTCTTGAGTCTTGTGACTCGTATCAGTGCAGGTAACATAGTGAACGATAAGTTCTACACTAACAGCTTCACATAAACCTTATAACAACAGCAATGATAGGACATTGACAGTCTAACCTTAATTCTAAGCCTTAGTTAGTATGTTTGCTTTCTCTAGTGAATATATTCCTGGAACATGGCTATTTTTTATTGGCAACTGAAATTTGGTGAAAGGTAAGTCTTACATTAACAGCTTCACATAATTACTTGCAACATCAGAGTTAAGACATTGACAGACAAATCTTAACCCTTAGTTAATGTTAGTTTTCTCATGTGAAACATTGCTATATTTTATTTACAGCTGGATGAATAGTTCAGTTCATTATTGCGACAATTATATAGTTTTCTACTTGTTATTTATTTTTTTACATGGATAATAGTGGATTGAATATTTTACATGACAATAATTATTGCTTATGCTTTTTTTGTTTTAGTCACAACCCCACCAAGCATTTTTCGGCAGGCATCTCAGAATGTTTTTTACAAAGCAGGAGAAACTGTAGAAATAACATGTGAAGCACACGGCTCGCCGAGACCAGTGTAAGTCTTATGGACTATTTGTAGTCACGTATAGACAAAGAACATTGAGCCCCGGGACTTGACCTTTGACTCTGATACCCCAGTACATGGAATCTGGTATTTAAAAAACATAAATAATAAACTAATCAAGAGTGAAAGGTCAATCAAAATTTTAATATAAATTCGAAGTTAAGCGAAAGAAACTGTTCGTACGTTATTCCATTGTGAAATCGCATTTTCTTTTAAATCGAAAGGAAATGAAGTATACGAAGTCGTATTCCTCCACCCCAAAAAAACAAAACAAAACAAACAAACAAAACAAAACAAAACAAAATAAAACAAGAAGCTTTCGATACAGGCTTACTCACAACTGCGATGTTTAGTCCGATATTCAGTAGATTTTAATGGCTACACGCAATGTAGTAAAGAATAAACACAGTAAAGAAGACGTTTAGTGTCAGAATTGCAATCATCATCATCATCATCATCATCATCATCATCATTATTACTTATAGGTACACCTGGAAACGTAACGGCATTGACTTCAGTCCAAGCGGAAATGACGATCGCGTAGTCCAGCTTCAGAATATTGGGACACTTGTCTTCACTAAGCCCGAAGCTAAAGATGAGGGCATATTTCAGTGTTTTGCAACAAACAACTACGGTGTGTCGGCATCGGTCAAAGTGAACTTAAGAGAGGCAAAACTAAAGGTAAGCCATATTTAAGGCTTTAGGAGATGCTGTGTTTTCACTATGGATGTCTATAACTGGGCAGAAAATATAAAGATAGAATTTAGCAGATATATTTATGTGTGTGTAAATTCATATATATGTAAATCCATTTAAATATTATATATTGTAGCATTCAAACAGGACATGTACGAATGTTTTAAAGGTCTTCTGTATTTCCTACTCCTGCAAGATATATTTAGTTTAGTTTATTTCTTGTTACTCCCCGAGGAGAATAGGGCTGCAACAACACCTCCCCTACCGACCTGGTTGAGATATATCTCAGGGATTTGTAATTTTCCGTCTCAATGCCAGATTTAATGTGATGACATAAATCAGTTCTTATTTTCCACTAAAATGTTTTGAATATTTGTTGTCTTTATCCTCGTCTGTTCTACCGAACTCTGTTAGAGCTGTGGCACAGGTAAGGCATGTAGTGAAAGTAGATGGTGAACACCCTTACCAAAAGCTGGCCCTAAGATACAGGAGAGTCTAACACTTCAATGACATACGACCGTTACAGGACAGCCTTTTACTGTAGAAAACTACATGAACTACTGATGATTAAGTTACCAATACCTTAAGTGATTTACGGCTGTCAATTAGAAGGATTGCTTTTATCTTGCTTTTTTTTTAAAAAATTAAAAATTTATTTATCTCTTCTAGTTTGTATGGTTATCCTGGTTTGACTTTAAGAATTAATAACATAAAGATGTTTCTAATTGAAATTTGGATGGCTTTATTACATATTCAAAACATCAGTGGACGAAGGCACAATTTATGTTTC